>CAKNWT010315737.1:0-12306 GCA_932066315.1 Andricus coriarius
AACCCTGGGCCGTGTGTTCAGCTCCGGCAATTCGCACTTGGGAATCCTGCAATAATCAGAGAATTGATATAAGAGCCACTTTAAATAACTGTCTCCCGCATAGTACGCTATACTCCATTCATATTCCAGGAATATTCCATTGGAACATTGGGAATATTTCCGTGGAATACTGCAACCACTTTTCAGGAACATTCAAATGTTCTGCTTTAAGAATATTGCCGTGTAATGTGGCATGAATGTTCCTAGGGAATATAGTCGGAATATGGCCCTACGTGTGTTTTGAATTTTCCTGTCGAACTTTGTCTGAACATAGCGTTGAGAGTTCCCAGAATATTCCTGTGGAATATTGCTGGAATAATAAACCTAAAAGTGTGTACAATGTTTTAGTGGATTGTTGCTGAAATATTTCCTTAAAAGTACAAAGAATGTTCATATGAAATATTGTCGGAACATTGACTTGAAACTGAATACAATATTCGTGGGAAATATTGACGGATTGTTGCTTTGAAGGTACCTAAAGTGTATCACTGGTACGTTTATGGAATATAATATCCTTGCAAGGATAATAAATTTGAAACTTTTCAATTTTGATTTGAAATTGTATTATTTCATTTATACAAAAGATCCTATGTTAAAAATATTACAAGATTAAGATTCTGGTCTTAGAATATTAATGTCCAGTAAAAATAAAAAATTGATAAGGTAAAAATACAGTAATTTATTTTCCTTGTATTTCTATTCCTTTTTTTTGAAATTGCTACTTCCTGACGATTATACTTTTAGTTACAAATTTCATTATCTGTTTTAAAAATCAACAGTTCTGTTACAAAGGTATCCTTCTTGGTTGAAAATATAACTTTTTTGGTACAAAATTAACTTTTTATTGAAATTTTTTCTTGAAATGTAAAATATTGCGTTTTGTGTTTCAAATTCATATTTTTGTTGAAACATGTAACGGTTTTCTGAAAAAAATCATCTTTTTGGTTTGAAGATTCGACTAGTTGGTTAAAAGTTCAACTATTTTGTTTAAATTTCGTCTCTTCTGCTCTAAAGTTAAACTATTTGGTTGTAAATGCAACTATTTGGTTAAAAATTAATATTTCATGCTAAAAATTCAACTGTTGAGTTTAAACCTTATCTTTATAGGTAAAATAGTCAAGTATTTAGTTAAAAAATCCACTATTTTGTTAGAGATTTTATTATTTGATTGGAAATTCAACTATTTTAAAAAAAAGTCGTCTTTTTTTGGTCGAAAATTCAACTTTTTTCTTGAAAATTCCTGGCTTTTGAATATTCATTTTTAGGGAATATGACAAATTTGTCAGGCAAAACTCGATGAAACGTCAGAAAATTTTGAAATTGAAGTTCTTCGGCCACTCTGTTATTTAGATACAAAATACAATAGGTTGAAAGTTCATTGAAGAAAATGATTTTCTTATAAAGAAATAATCGATCCTGCTGGTAATATATCTGCCTCACTATAATTGACCGTAACTACTGAAAATATTGTGACTAGAGAAGGTGACAGCGATGGGATTTGCTTAACTACTATGTGTTACTTTCTCTTTTTGCTGACTTCGTTTTCACATTAAGTATATAACCAGCTATAATTTGTTTGCTAATTATAGATTTAAACAAATATTAGGTTTAAAGCTGTGCTGCAGAAAAAAGATAGTGGCAGGAATTGGGTCGAGGAGAATGCAAATTTGATCCTTTGGAAGATGCTAAGTTGCTAATAGGAGGGGAGTTTTAAATGCTGGCATAACGTAATAATGCATGCATTAGGGCGTGCCCTCTCTGGTATGCTACGATATATATAGCAAGATTGGTAGTGGCAACGACGACGCTAGTAGACCCATTCTCGGTAAGAGGTAGTTTGCTTGACAACTCGATTATATGATAGTATAGAGCCAAATGGCAAGTGGTGATACACCCTCTGACAACGGACGTGGAAATAAGGTTTAGGAATGCCTTAGAGCATGCTCCTATAGTTCCTATAGTTCACTCAGAGCAGAATTACCTTTCATGGTAAAATTGCAGACATAGGAATGGTAACTCTTTGAGAACTTACTGCTGGCCCCTCAGTAAGGTTAGATTCTTTATTATCTAGGGGCCAACTGTAAGTCACGTCTTTCTTTGTCTTACTTCATAAATTTTTTTCCTATTTTAGAGATTACCTTCATTTCTTTCAGGAAGACTTATTTTCTTTTGCTAATGTTAGAAGCACATCTTCCTTGATCCCAACGTCACTTGTTATTATTAATTCTGACTCTTTTGTCTAAACCTATTAACAAAATTATTATCATTATTATTATTTATTAAGCTATTAGTATTATCTTCTTTAACTTAATTCGCGTTTTCTATAAAAAGGTTGAAGAGAAATCATTCCAACCATAAGACTGCACCTTTCTTTACAATAATACCTACTTACATTCTGTTCTTTATTTATTTATCTATTTTGTCCTCTACCTAAATATTTTCAATGTATTCTAAATTAAAATACGTACAGTAAAAAGCTTCAAAATGCAATCCGCTATAGAATTATGCGCGCTACGGTCGCACTGATAACAAGCAATGATAACAAGCACTGATGACATATTGAAGAAAATTTCAATCCTTAGAAAAATTGTACCTACCAGTTAATGAAATTGTTGTACTTTTCTTCATTTTATAAATTAAAATTATGTTCACTATTTAAGGAATGTTCAGTAAAACTATGCTAATTGTCAACTGGTCACAGCGTCTACAATAGTTGTAATATATTTTTAGTTTTCAATTTCAAATTGTTAGATGAAACATGTAACATTCCAAATTAGATATCCTTGCGTTTTTATCCTTGATACTGTTCGGCATTTATAATTTTGTTGATAATCTAATGTACTACAATACCCCGTGCAGAAATCGCCATATATTTTCCCGATTACCGATCTGGCCCTGATCAGTTTAAAATCTTCGGGGCCAGATCGAGATAATTCCATGGCCCAGACCCAAGCAAGACCGGTTCAAGTATTGCAACGCCACCTAGTTGCAATTTTAGGGAAATAGCCTTGCTGTCAAATGAAGTGCGTTAATGTAATGCAAGTTCCAGTAATTTTAGAACATCGAGGTAACGTGTTGAGTTTTTGACATAACTAATAGATAAAGTATAGTATCTATAATTCTAAAAAATGACATTATACCATTCCAGAAATTGTCCTGCTTCAGTTTTCTTCGACACACCCTCATAATTTTATTTTATTCTCATTTTAATTTTACTTGTTTTAATTATTAATTTTAATTCTTTATATATTTTTACACAACTTGTCAGCTTGCCACCTTTTTTTCACAGCTGATAACGCCGGGCAAGAAGGCTTTGGTGTTTTCGGTGTAAGTTTAAATGTTGATTATATCTTGATTTTTTAATCGTTTTTTGGCTAAAATTTACGTTATATTTATTATTTTTGAAGAAAAATGGTCATAGTTGAGTCATTATTATCTTGTGGTTTCAGTTTCATAGCAATATTTCAGATATTTCCTATTAATTAAATGGTTATTTTGATGATTTCGAAAATTTGAAGCGCAGTAACATTTTTTTCAATTCAAAATGTTGAGCTTATAGTTTTAAAAAGATTTCAATGCTTACGTATTTTAAAGCGTTTTGATTGGAATTTTCCAAAATAAAATACTTTTAGAAAATATCACGTTTCAACTCAGAATTAAATTTCTTTTGAGAAATTCCCGGCTCCAATCCATAATTTGAATTCTTTTCAAAATTTCCCGTTCCAGGTCAGATGTTTTTAAAATTAAAAAATACCCTGTCCCAATCCAGAGTTTAAATTCTTTTCGAAAATTACCCTTTCCAACTAAGAATTCAGTTTATCTTGAAAAGTTTCCTGTTCCAGTGCAGACTTTTAATTCTTTCCGAAAATGTCCAATGCCAGCTTAAAATTGATTAAAATTTGAATATTTCCTTTTCCAATTGAGAATTTGTTTAAATTTGAAAATTCCGTTTCAACACAGAACTGGAATTCTTTTGAAAAAGTCCCTTTTATAGTTCAGAATTTTAATTCTTTTTGAAAATTATGAATTATAGCTCAAATTGGTTGAAATTTGAATACTACCTGTTCCAACTCAGAATTAGAATTATTTTTAAAAATCCCCTCTTCCAATACAGAATTTTAATTCTTTTCCCAAATTGCCCATTTTCAATCAAAATTAGAATTATTAAAAAGAATTCCCTCTTCCAATTCAGAATGTTAATTCTTTTCGAAAATTGCCATTTTTAGCTCAGAATTAATATTCTTTTGAAAAATTCCCTGTTCTAGTCCAGAATTGTAATTCTTGTTGCGAATTTCCCGTTTCGACACAAAATTAGAATTATTTTAAACAAAAGCAAAAAGTCTAAAAAATGTAGTGAGTTTGTATTTGAGTTAATATGTGGTAGTTAAATAAAAAATATAGTTCACTTTATTAATTTTCCTTGTTACAAAATTTGTATTATCAACAAAATTAAAAGAAATTATAAATCTCAAAAATGGCGCTTAACGGGAAATTGGTGGGGGCCGGGTCGGGTACCGATCAAGCGGCGAGATCTGGCTTCGATCGGGTTGTGTGTTTCATCTGCGATCGGGCCCAGGTCCGTTTTCCAGATCTGGGTCAGATTTGGCCTGATCTGGGCCATAAAAAAATTTCTACACGGAACACTATATTGTAATTTCCAACAAATTCTTATAATACAAATCATGTAACAATTTACCAAATACGACCCTTTAACATTGGTTTCGATTAAATGCAGATATATCAATCTTACTGAAAGTCAAATCAGTTTAAAGATGTAAAAATTTTAAGTATTGTTTTTACTGTATGATGTAGCAGCTGCTACAGAATAGTAACAAATATTGATTGTATGAAATATAGATATATTTCAATACATTATAACAGATAATTGACACCTGGTGACAGAAAACATTCAAGTACGCATATATTAAAATACATATATAATATAAGAATATTGATTTGAAATATTTAATATATAAATAATTAAGTCTAAGATTTATCAAATATGATCAGAGTAGCCTCAGGTCAGGAAAAACCTGGAAATCAGGCAAAAAAAATCTTGAAAATGTGGAGGAATTTCTATAAAAGACACTGTAAATAACTGTACAGGGCAGTGAATTTGAAATTTTTATTTAATATTTTTTTAGCCCGCTGATAAAAGATTTGATGTAAAAAATGTTTCAAGAGTAAGCTTCTGGTCTGTGAAATCTCTTTGAGAATACAAATGACAGAATATTTTCTTGAACCATGAAAATGTTTCTTATCTCAAGAAAAAAAACTCGTCCGTGTTCATGCCATAGTTTTTTTATTCAATTTTAAGAATTAAAAAACAAAACAATTCACACTCTTTTTATGTTCAAGTAAATTTTTCAATAATGGGTTCATTTTGCAGGAAATTTGACCTCTGCAGTTTTGAATGGAGCTGCGGTGTTAACAATGTTACCAGAGGGGAAGATTACACAATGACGATTCCTTATGCACACTATAAGGGAATTCTAATGGGCACATTGTCAATGGAACTGACCCTCTTTCTGTATTCTTATATAATTTTTGCCTGTCTAAAATGAAACCTGCCTACATACGAGGTCGTCCGGGATGTACCCGACCTTGCGCTCTGCATTTGTACCTAGCTGCGCTATTGTCTAAAACAGGTATTCAGCTGTTTTGTTCCACTAGAAAGGTGTTGTGCGCCATGAATGCACATAAAATAGCTGTACAGTAAACAAAGAGTATTACTGAGAAGCTCTAAAACGATTATGTGACGCAGTAACAAAAAAACGGCCTGATTTGTGTAAAATTGGTGACTGGATCGTTCACCAGGACAACGCATCTGTCCAGTAATCGCATCTTATTCAGCAATTTCTGGTAAAGCACGGCCTCGCAAAACTTCATCAGTCCCCATATGGTTCTGACCTGGCACCCTGTGATTTTTGGCTGTTTCTCACATGGAAGTATCCTCTAAGCAGAAAATGATTTCATAATATAGAGGAAACAAAACAGAATGCGAAGAAGCAGCTGTGAGCTATTCAAAAAGTTAACTTTAATGAATACTTGCGTATGTGGGAGGATCACTGGAAGAAGTTTGTGGCTTCCAAAGGAAAGTACTTTGAAAGGGATATCATCGTTATTGAACTGAATTAATGCTTACTCCTGGTACAACACAAGGTCGGAAACTTTCCAGAGAGACCTGGTAATGACACCTTTTATTGCCTGTAGCTGTCGTCTCTTTGAAAAAGAAATAGATTACCTTGTACTTCCTATGCGTCGGAAATATCAGATAGCAGCTTTCAAGCATGCATATTCTCGTGGATGTGCAATTGTGCACCTATATTCGTCCCTGTCCGCGGAATACGAACAAGCCTACCTAGCATAACTCGTACGCGAAGCCACTTAATAATGCACATGCAGAATGCCCCGAGTCCCGAAGCACCGTGTATAAGTCATGATTAATATTTCAGATGTCGACCGTGGTAGGGTCAAAGGTAGGAGGGTGGAAGGGACAAAGTAAAAGGGGCTAAGGGGGAAAGGGAACCGACCACCGCAAAAGCGTAGGTGTCCGCTAAGGTTCCTATGTCCAGCACGTTAATTATTCGCAAAGGAAATTAATGCGCTCCATGCAATAATTTACATCGGCTACGCGAAACGAATGGCAGGAACGTTGAAATTATTCAGGAACCCCGCGCCTCATAATTCCGGGCGATGTTTTATGTCGTGAGAGTCAAAATTGGGTTATCCGCCGTTTGGGGTCAACTTCGTTTTTGGTAGCAGCCTGCAAACAAAAGCGCTTCTCCTCTTTCAAGGCCAAATGCCAGAAAGGTTCTGTTTGATGATAAAATTCCTTCAATTCTACCATTTCGATTCAATTGTTAGAAATAGCCAGCGGCATTTAAGTCCTCGGATCAAAGTAAAAATAAATGCGCAAGGTTTAAAGTTGTTGGACCTTGAATTTGGCTTGCCTGAAATTTAGCAACAGTTTAGAATGATACTCCTCCCAGTAATGCGGGCTGACCGCAAGTCAGGGAATATCTAGGAATCAGGGAAAAGTCAGAGAATCTTTTTGGTCAGGGCAACTTATTAGATGTTTGGAGGGAGCGGGTGTAAGCCACAATCTCATCGATCTCAATGGTCCCAATCTCATAACTCAAATCGATATTATAGCTGATAGATCCCGTGATTTTTTCCATTCGCGTGATCTATTAAGATTGTAAGACAACCAGTGAAATATCATTGATTACCATTGATATCCTTACTAATTTCCAGTGAAATTTCTCAATGGGTAAATATATATCTCGCTCTTACTGATTTGCTTGCGATAAGGCAAACATTTAGATTTAATCAGTGATATATCACTAACTAAAAGTGAAATTCTCACTGAAGTGATACCAGTGACCCACTTCAGACAATTTTAACCAGTGAATCTAACTGGTTAGTTGTTCTGCAGATATAACGGGAAATATCGATCAAAGTGTACACCATTCTTTCCATTTCCCTTAATATTAACGCACAGTCTATGGTTACGGAATTTTGGGTAACTCTAACCCCTTTTCCAGCACATTCAAGGCTAACGTTACGAAAAATTCCGTAACCAGAGACAGAGCCGAATATGTATTAATTGATATATTAAAATTTTGTTGTTGTTTCCATTTTCAATTGGTAAATAAAGCGTTTAAGTACAAGAATATATCATTGATTACGATTTTTACCGTCTTTTATATTTGTGGGTCTTGTGCAAACGATCGAAACTTTTAAATCGGTATTGTGGATCATTTACAAAAGTCGACTCTGATCGTTTTTTCCCGTGACGCTTCAAATGTTTTGTTGATAATTCGTTTTTTTTTTTTTTTTTTTTATTTTTTTTAATTCGATTTTTTTTCTGTTAAATAAAATTTTTTTTTCATGTAACTGTTTTATTTTCTAATGATAATTCAGTCTACAAAATCTTTTTTTTTGGTTGAAATATCAGATAATGCATTTTTGTTGCGAATTTCTCTATTTAGTTCAATTCGTCTGTTTTTGAATAAAAATAAAAATCTTTTCTCGTTTGTAATATCAACTATGACATTTTTTATTAAGAATTCATGTATTTGACTACATTTGACTGTTTTTGATTTCAAATAAAAATAAACTTTTTTGTTGAAAATTCAAATATTTTGTTGACAATTCGTCACTTTTGCTTGAAGTTTCAAATATTTGTATGCAAATGCAACTGTTTAGTTGATAATTAATGTTTTTTTTAATTCAACTGTTTGGTTAAAAATTCATATTTGTTGAAAATCGAACTGTTTTCTGAAAATTTCGTCTTTTTACTCAAAAATTCAAAAATTTGGCTTTTGGTTAAATTTTGGTCCTTTTTATTTGAAAATTCTGCTGTTTGGTTCAAAATTCAACAATTTTGTTGAAAATTCGTCACTTTTGCTTGAAATTTCAAATATTTGTTTGTAAATGCAACAGTTTGGGTGATAAGCAATTGCTTTGTTTGTTGAAAATTCAACTATTTGAGTTAAATATTTTGTTAAAAAGTCATATTTTTTGTTGTCCGAAAATGCAACTTGCTTCGTTGAAAATTCATCGTATTTGAAAGAAGGGTTCTTAGATGAAAGTTCTACTACCTTATAATTGAAAATTGAAAATTCGTCTTTATAGTTTGAAAATGCAACTATTTGGTCAAAAATCGTCTTTTTTTATTTCAATTTTAAGGTCAGTTACACCAGTCCCGCGAAACTCTAGAGCTTATAGCAGGTGTTACCTGGGGGAGGGGGGTGGCGACATGCCAGACCCTCCCCCCATTAAAAAATCAATGTTAAAATTGCATGACCTTAAGGATCTCCAAATGCGCTGATATTCACCATGAAGAAAAAATGTTGCGCCACATTGATAACCAAATTATCCGCGATCAAAATGGGGGGGGATGACGCGAATTTTTTATAAAAAATAACATTTTTTCAAATTCATGATAGCTATCTGTCATAACTTCAAATGCGTTCCTATGCACCACCACTGAAGAAGTTTGCGCCGGCTAATTAACAAAGATAGAATTTGTGGGGGGGGGAGTGTGACGCAGGGGTTAAATCTTTGACAGTGAAATTAAATTTAAACTTACGGATATGAAGTTATTCGTCTCCCAATGCGCTCATATGCGCCGGAAATTTTTTTTGAAAACTTTAAAAACTGACCCCGATACGAAAGTTTGAACACTTTAAAAAGTGATGACCAAGTGATGACCAGCAGAATAAAAAGTTTTTAATCCGAAGTGATGAACGGACTTTCGTATGGGGTTTCAAATGCACTCATATGGCCCCCAAAAATTTTATGTATATCTTGAAATTGCCCAAGATACGGAGGTCATAAAATGTTGCAAAGTGATGACAAACAAATTAAAAAGTTTTTAATACGCAGTGATGAAGTAAGTGTCGTATGGAGTTTCAAATGAGATGCGTTCCGCTTGAATCTCCACAACGGAATTTGGAATACTTTCTTTATGCCATAATTTTGGGCTTTTTTTGGGCACCGATGCCGATTTTTGGGCTCTTTTAGTTTTCTCAAAAAACCGACTTTTAGGTGGAGCTGCTTGCCGCCAGCACCACAACTACATAAAATTTGAAAAATTAGAAAAATCGACAGCGCCAGAATTTTAGGCTTTTTTGGGCTCTCCAAAAGTGCGAAAATGAATTTGCAAAAAACAACCCCTACCTCTTCAAAACTACCCTTAGAATCAAATATGGACTTGAACTAAATGTAAGCATATCAGAATTTTTGGCTTTTTGGTATCTTTTTGGGCACCAATCCCGATTTTCGGGCTCTTTTATTTTTCTCAAAGATCCGGACTTTTGGTCAACAGTGCCAGATTTTGGCTTTTTTGTGGGCTCTCCAAAAGTGCAAAAATTAATTTTCGAAAAACTGCTCCTGCCTCCTAAAAATTAGCTTCGAAGTAACATATGCGCTTAGCCTAAATGTAAGCATTTTCGAATTTCGGGCTATTTTTGGGATCCCCAAAAAACTAAAAAATTATTACAAAAAATAAACCCTGACCATCAAAAAAACTTGAAAGAAAAATATATGGAATAAGTACGATAAAACGTATACCGTAGGCCTGAGCTCGTTTTAAGCTCACTAAACATAACAAATTAAATTGTCCAAAAACATTCCATAACACCAACACCTGTCTTTAATTACGAATAAAGATATTAAACAAGACAAAACGAAGAAATATAAATCAAAGGTCAATGATTTTCCGGGATTCACAAAACACTGCCGAAAAATCTCCAAATGAAAAAATCATACTAGTTACCTTCGCAAAACTCTAAACTATACCCAAAACTCCACGCTAATAACTAAAAATCAAAAACTTTTTGATGCCCTTATCTCTACAGTAACATTTAACAATGTTAGTTGCCTTAAACCAAAAGCAGAAAAAAAATTTCAAATTAAAAAGATTGATCCCAGACAACTTTCCAAGCTTCTGGTCAATATATCTATCTCCACAGTAATATTCAACAGCCCCTAAGAAATACTCTTATCACATTGGCCGGACCAAGTCTCAGCTGCCTTCAACTAAAGTTGCCCAAGAATTAAAAATTCAAAATAGTGATCGAGGACTACTTTGAAAAACACTAGTTAATATATACCTATCTCCACAGTAACATTCCACAAGCCATAGGAACTAACGCCATCACATGTGACGAACCAAGTCTCAGCTGCCTTCAGCTACTAGCGCCCAAAAAATTTGAAATGAAAAATAATCATCACAGATAACTTTTCAAGTCTCTAGTTCATATATCTACCCTCACAGTAACATTTCTCAATCCCTAGAAACTACCCCTAGGATATTTAACGACTCAAATCTGACCTACTTTTAACTAAACCCGCAAACAAAAATTTCCATTAAAAATAATCAACACACACAACTTTTCAAATCTCTAGTTGATATATTGACCCTGAAATTAATATTGAAATACCCCAGAAAACGACTTCTATCACATTTAAAGAATCAGCTCATAGCTGCCTTCAACTAAAACCGCAAACAACTTTAAAATTAAAAATAATCACTCCAGACAACTTTCCAAAACTCTAATTAATATGTCTATCTCTATAGTTATATTCCACGTCCCTTAAGAACTACCCCTATCACATTTAACAAACCAAGTCTCAGCTGCCTTCAAGTAAAAGCGGGACCAAAATTTCAAATAAAAAATACTTACCTCTCACAATTTTTCAAGACTCTAGTTAATATACCTATCTCCTCAGTAATATTACGCAACCCCAAGAAACTACCTCCATCATATTGAACGAAACACGTCTCATCTGCCTTTATCTGAAGCCGTGAAATGTTACTGTGGAGATGGCTGTATTTACTACCGTCTTGGAAAGTTGCCTGACTGAGGTAATTATTTTTGATTTGCATTTTTTAAACGGGTTTTCGTTGAAGGAACCTGAGACTTGGTTCATTAAATCTGAAAGGGTTACTTCCTAGCGGTTATGTAATTTTGCTGTGGAGACAGGTGTATCAGCTGGTGTCTTGGAATGTTGTCTGTGGTGATCATTTCTTTATTGTTTTGACGGCTTTAGTTGAATGCAGCTGAGTCTCTGTTCGTTAAATGTTATAGGGGTAACTCCTATGGGTCGTGGAATACTTTGGAGATAAATATATTAACTAGAGTTTTGGAAATTTTTGTGGGGTGATTATTTATAAGAATTTTAAAAGAATTTTAAATTGTACATTTTTATGTGTCATGGTCCACATAAAAATTAAATAAAATCTGAGCCAAAATATCTTTCGAACTCAGAATTCATTAATTAAAACACTCCTTTCTCCATCCTTCACGTACGTTTCGGTACAATTGCGTGCCTTTTTCGAAAGGTTTTTAAAACCTACATACAATAATATTAAAGATTAGCAATATTAAACAGAAAAAATAAAAAGAATGACAAACATAAAAAAGGAACACAGAAATTAATGTCAATTTTAAAGAATTAAATTAAAAATAAAACAAAAAAATTTTAAAAAAGATAAAAAATTGTTATAGAAGTCTCAAAAAATTATAGAGACTTCACTTGCTTCAAAAACTACATCTTGAAAATTCAGAAAAAGAGATCTTTATAATGGTTAGGAACGACAAACGAAAATTGACAATATTGAGATACAATAAGACAGTATACGTAATGAGCGTTTTCATAGATAAATTCTTCAAACATTTGTATAATCTAAAATCAGTAATTTCTCTATTAGAAGCTAACGACCTGCTTTTCAATAAATCAAACTTTTTTATGCAA
>CAKNWT010315745.1:3243-17252 GCA_932066315.1 Andricus coriarius
TTTTTAAAAAGTGGGAAAGAAATTTAAAAAGGAAAAACGACATTTTGTAAGGTCTGCTATGATGCATTTTTCAACTGATGCTGTTTTACGAAGAGACGTGGAACCTACCCCCGTAGCTCGAAGACGGATGTGAAAGTATTGGGATTTCGATCATTAGAAAATTTAGAATGAGCATTGGTACTTATTTTTGGTAAAAGAACTGTCTCTAGAATTTTTAAATTAATATGATTAACACGAGATTTTTCTGTCTCATTGAAAGTTGCAGTCAGTCTTGGTCGCTAATTTATAGAGCAAGTTATGAGTCATCTGGAAGAATGGTCTATTATTTATACAAACAACTTTCGCATCCAGGTACTCCATTTATTTATACCAGTTCCGCGATTTCGTTTCTTACCGCTCTTTCCGAGAGGCTATCCCGAGAAGAACAAGATGGTTTTCTATTTTCATGATTCTCTGAAAGACTGTTACGGCGACTGTCCACGGCGAATGCGCGTTAATTTATAAGGAAGTGTGTTTAGCAGCTAGACTCAGGGCTTTGAATTTATTTAATCCGGTATGCATGTACTGCGATATGGTTCAAGTACATAAATCACTGAGTGGGGCATTCAATCAAATTTCTTTCCCAAATTGAAAATTTTTAACTTCCAGAGATAGAAGTAAGATAATACATTGAAAAAATTTAAGTTTTTGTAATGAAGATTGAGTCTTCAATACTGATGATTCTCTTAGCGCAATGGCGAGATTGCAAGAAGGCGTCGGTCGGCAGCGTTCAGTTTGTCGAAACTCAACGTTACAGATTAAAAATTTGCCTTCATAAGTTCTTTAAACTGGACGCCATAAAAAACAAATTCACTACTTTGCAGATAAGGTAAATTAAAAAATATGGAAGGGTGAAAATTAAGAATGGGAGATAAAAAGCATGCTGCGTGATAAAAGAGTACTTACGTTTGGAACTGAATTAATTGAAACAAGAACATAAGGCTCTCTTGGTAGCAACGACTTTTAGATCACATTTTAGTTATTAAGAATTTTATCGTTTTCTTCATTTTCTCGCTTTTTAAAGTTTAGCTTTATAATCTAAAGTTTTCAAAACTTGTTAAAAATATACTTTAGTCATATCTTTACAATTTACTTCGTAAACGTCTAAAGTGTTTCCTCTTTCTCCTTTCGTTTCCTAATTCTCTCGTTTCTTTGTTTCTCGACGATTTTAGGTATATCTAAGGCAATGCTTCTTTAAAATTTTGTTACTTGTTTTTTTTTCTTCGCTTTTTTTGTATTTTTCTAATATTTTCTCTTTCTTTGGTATTATCTTAAATTCTTCTTCGTGGTAAATTTCGAAATGAGATGTGTGTCCGAAAATGAGTAGTCGGTACAAGATAAAGTCTTCGGTAAATCAACTGTAGCTGTTCAGACTTTGTTTTCACAGACAAAAAACCGGTGTGTGTTTTACAAACGGTAAAATTAATTTTTCAATGAAATAACTATGACAACACATAACAACACAGTGCGACGCGTCTGAAACAGAAGAATCCTCGTCAGTCTCAATCCGCCGCGGACTTTCATGGTGAATCATTCAAAGATTCACCATGATAATCCGCGAAAGATTTCAACCCCCGCGAACCGAATTTCAAAAATGGCAATTTTGATGACGAAAATGGAATCGAGAATTAGGAAGAATTTATCAGTGTACTCTCCACCCCAAGATATCTTCAAGATTCGCCAAGGAGGGTTCAAGAGATTCAAACCTCCCGCTCGAAAAAGGAAAAACCCTGTAAGAAGAGGGCCACGTGACACGAGGAACGAATGGGCGTCTTTGCCGGGTACCCAACCTTCTCCACCAACCCCCTTTCCACCCTTCCTTCACCCTTCTTCTCCTCTCCTTCCCCCTTTGGCGCCGCGCGTTTGCTCCTTGCGTCGTGGTAAGACGCGCGGGTTGGTCCTCCGCTCCCAGCAGCTTTCCCGACTTTTCTCTCCACGTGCTTCCCGCCAGTTCCTTCGGAATCGTCGCCGCGGCCTGTTTCTTTCCTCTAGACACTTGAGGACTCCAAAGGCGCCACTGGATCACATCCGGCTCGAAGGACCTCCCGAGGACCCGGCAAAGACAAAAATCGTACCCCGCGACACAAACACTCCTTATTCTCGAATTCCAGCTCTGAAGAAACCCGCACTTTCGTCAACTTTACACCACGACCCCTCCCGATTAATGAAAATAATTGAAATGCCCGATTTTTGATTTTTAGTCGGATTAACCGTGGATTTTCGTAACCTTTGATAGAGGCATTGCGAGCATCCCCGTGTCTGAGTAGCAACTGCGCCGTGGCCCTGTGCTGAGCACCCCCACTTCACCTCTCGCCTCCTCTTGCTTCACCTAAACCAAACCAAACCACCATTCCAACCCTCTCTTGGACGCGCTAGCCTGTCCGCCCCATCGCGGGGCTACCGCGTTGCGCGCCACCGCGCTGTTGCACCGGCCCTGCTCTCCAATTCCGGTGGATGTACCACTGGACTGTACATAATGGAGGACTGTACACAGCACAGGGTTGAAGATTGTACGATATATTGAGGGGGATAAATCACTGCATAGTGCAGGGAAAATTTTAGACTTTGTTTCACTGCAGAGTAGGCACTAGAGAGTAATGTGCATCGTAGAGTGGTCTACATTGCAGTCCATAGAGCAAAATTTGCACTGCATGATACGTACCATTTTAAACATATACACAAATTTTTAAATTTTGGGAAATGTATTTAACTAAAGAATATCATACCGTAATAATCTAACTCACAAAATCAACATTTTTCAGGAGAGACAAAAAAGACTCAAGAATCTGATTATGAATTTAAAACAAAAAACTGCTCATGCGATATCGAGCAGGTGAATTGAACTATAAAAAGATTAATTCTAAAAAGTAACTCAGCACCGAGGTACATTAAGTCAATTTTGGGTTATGGTTCAACCTACCTACCTCCATGTATTTAAATTTTATAATCTTGTGGGTTTTGTAGTTTTGTTGAAGTACATTTTTTAAAGAATTTTACTCGAGAAATATAAGAGAGTCCATAGATTATTATCATTTTAGCCAGTATTTGTAGCTGCTGAGATGAAACAAATTTCAAATAATTTGAAAAAGTTAAAAAAAAAAACTACGACCAAATATTTAAATTGTATAAAAATTTGAAAAATTACTTTATAAAGAAACCATTTTGTCACAATGCGTATCGGAATTGATTTGATTTTTTAAGCCAATATCTCATTTCCGCGTAGATGGCGTATGTTCACTTTTGGAACGCCACCCTTCAATTAACATTTGATTGAATTAACTAAAATTTGTTTGAATCAAACAAATTTTCATGTATATTCAAGAAACAAATTTTAATATTTGAGCAGCTTTTTTCTGTGTGTGATCTTATATTTCAGGGGATTGAAGGCATTTTAAAATCAGGCAGGTTCTACACTTGAAGTTGTAGAATTTTTATTCGCACCGGTTCTTAATTTTCTCTCGATTTTCATTAATGATTTAAGGTATTCTTTTGGAGAACATATTCTCAAAGACTTCGACAGAAAAAAGTTTTTTTGATGTATAAAGAAATAACTACATATATTTTTCATCTAACTATTATTTCATTTAAAAATTCGATAGAGTGCAAAAGTACAGTCATCACTCTCACTATTGCTATTGCTATTAAGGCACAAATGCCAATGCTTGACTCGGTTATACTCGGATGGGGGCTTCAATGTACAAATACCCGAAAAAAGAGTATAGTCCATATTTCTTTCTTTTTAGGCAGTTGCTTAACACATTAACTATTGCTTTCAAGAGTGATTTATCATCGAATTAATTATTGCGGTTTTAAAACCTGCTAAATATATTACTTTATGGGTCGTTACCCAAAATACGTTAAATTTTGATTATGATTTTTTAAAAATATAACTTTATAAAACTAACTAAATTTCAGAGATTTCTGAATTTTTCAGAGGTCAATAATAAATAATAATAATAAATAATATTAATAATAATAGATAAATTTTAGAACGAAAATTATGTATATCTGAATTTTTGGTTAATACGAGCAATTCGAAATAAATTTCTTTCAATTAGAATTACTTGAAACTGGTTTTAAAATAACGTTTTTTAAATAATTTTAACATTAACGTATTTATAAGAGATTATGTACTACATTACCTTTATTATCAAAGCGCTTAGTTTAAAGATTTGAAACTCGAAATTTCTATGTTTTTTATTTTAAGTTCAACAGTTAAGCGTATTGCATTTAAATAAATAAAGACACATTTAAATGTATATTTTAAGAAGATGATTTTTGATAGTTTAAAATAAATACTCTATTCTCTGATCAATTTTGTTTCAAACTCAAATCAGTGTTGACAGTTTGGACAAGACGAACACATAATCTATGAGAAAGTTACCATTACCAAATGTCACCGAATGAAAAAATAAATTTTTAAATTATTTTTTAAATGCGTCTGCCGAACAATTTTGAAAAATGCTGAAATTCTCTTTTGTGCTCTATTTGGTAGTGTATCCACCATTTTAATTTTCTTCTTACTTTATTAGGAATAATCATTAAAAAAGTTTCACAGAATTTTGTAACATGAAAATCATATGATGCACGTTTTGCAAAATTTTTGCGACATAGGACTTATTAACATTCTTGTGCTTATGTGAATAGTTATTCAGAAGTAAAATTAATTTTTTTGTTCAAAGATTTTTTAAAGTTATTCTTTTCGAGTTCTATTCTAAGATTTGCGAGCATCGCCGAGCGGAAACATAACTTTGGGGACAGAATTTAAAGCGTAATTAAGCACCTTTAGAAGTAAAATATTGGTCTTTATTTATAATGTTGTAACATTACTAAAACTACTTTGATGTAAGTACTATATGAAATTGGCAACCATCCTTATATAAAACGGTTATAATAAAATACTATTTCTTTTTTTTAACATAATTTATTCCTAATTTATTTATTTTCATACAAAAACAATATTTTGTATTTTTCCACTTCTATTTTCTCGTTTTTATTTTAAATCGTTTAACATTCCGAGAAAAATGAGTTTCAATAAAATTTATAGTTTGGACTGAGATTAGTCTATTTTTTAATATACAAATTATTATTCAAGAGCTAATATTACTTCAGAAAAATGAGTTTGAAATTTTTTGTGTTTTGTTCGGAAAAAATGTAACAAAAGAAAACGTCCCTTCTTTTCGTTGGAAGTCGGTTAAAACTTTCTGCTACCCCTTTTTTATATAATTTTTTTTTATTATATTGGAAATGGTAAAATTGATTCTTTTTCCAATATATACTGTTCTCTTGGATACAGAGAATTGTCAAATGATTCTCGTTCGATCACCAAAGTTAAGCAGCGCTTTGGTCGGTTATACTCTGATGGGGCCGTCGTGCTCGAACTAATATTTTTTTCTCAAATTTCTTGCACTTGTGCCACAGGCCAGTTTGCCAGCAAATAAAAACATTTTATATAATTTCTTTCGTACACTCTAAAGAAAAGATAATAATGAAAAATATAAAAAGGTGTCATTTTAAAAACTTATTACTTGAAAATATATTTGATTTTCAAACTTGCAAGGTAATATGCGTGTTTATGGGCGACAACAATACAGAATCAAAATTTTCTATAATTTTGGAATTATTAAATAAAATTCGGCTTTACTGGTGACTAAAATTCGAGCACACCTTTAAGAAGAAAATGTTCCTAAAGAAAGAGATTTCAATATTTTTATTGATTCTTAAAATATAAGAATATTAGTTTGGCATGTAACAAGAAAATGCTATGATGATATATTAAATTTGGAAAATGATAATATAGTTGTTTACACAGGGAGTCCAACATTATTAAACAAATTTCGAACTTATTTCTTCTTATTTATTAAGGCTTACATTTTATTATTATTATTTTTCTTATAATTTCTCTATCTAACCGATAATATGCAAGGTTGATGCCAGCATCTCACATTTAGTTTCCCATTGTAATCTTCTAGTACCTCTGGTCAGTGATACTAGTTTCAGCTCATACATTTCTGGTCACCCTAAAGTTTTAAAATTCTTACTTTACAAAAACAGATAGTAACCCAACATTACACCAGGAGAGGTGACGTTGACTGTTCCTAAATGATGTTGGCTACTCAGGGTTGATATGGATTTCATCTCATGATCTTTTGACGAAAAAATATATGCTTCCGTTCGTGACTACCATTTTGCAAGGAATAGAATTCGTAAAAGGAAAAGGTGATAGTGTGGATACTGCGAGTCGTTTGCATCAAAGCGGATCGTTCGTTACGGGTCGGTCAAAGCGAAAGGCCTATTTGAAGAAGTAACGATCGATTGCAAGTGTCGGACGTCGGTGGAGTGCAAACGAAAGGGTTCAGGAGAGATATCGCGATCCCTTCGACTTCGTGCCACCTGTGCTGGCCGCATGCGATCTGTACCATCCTAATAAGATCCCAGCAGGGCATCCCGGTGAAAGGCTCACGCCAAGGAATGCCGCTGGAGAATTTCCGCAGGCGAAGCACGCGTTGTGCTTGCTTGCGTAGGTGTGCTCGAGTAAATGTGTTAAGGGGGTGGTTTCCAGCCCCGAAGCGCGATGTAGTGGGCTGTGGTCAGTGACGGGATTCGAAATACGATGGTGGTTGCGCTCGGTACGCAACCACTTCCCCCTACCCCTCTCCCTATCACTGGATCTCTGGATCTAACTCTCTCTCTCTCTGACAACGAGGTTGTACGGAGCGTATAGTCCCCACAGGCGAAAGCAACGAAATCGCATCTCCTGTAGGTGAAGGCTGAACAGCGAACATATGCAGGACACCTATAAAGTACGTTGTTACACGATATGTAGTTTGAAAAGTTTAGGATGAATGGTCTTGGGATTGTTACTGTTAGTTTCAAGAGAAGTTTTTATAAACTGCATCGTACCAGTTTCCTTAATTGTGCAGATATTTTAATTTAACTATATATGTTGCAATGATGGTCATTTTTGATCAGGATAAATAGATTCTAATCACTATGATAAGACAATCTGATGTCAGGTGAGATCTACTTAGGGATTTTGCATAAACTTTGTACATATTAAAATTAGTAAGATTATCAACGTTCGAAAATATTGATCACGATAGAAGAGTATTTAAATTTTACATCGTCCAACATCGCTAAGTGGTAACTTGCGTCACCTAACGTCAGTCAGTATCATCCAAAATTAGCAGACATTGAATATACAGGACCGCACAGAAAATGGTTAACTGTACACAGACCAAGAGTATGCGTTCCACATAGATTGTTGATCACCTAATCCGAATCCGAGAGCAAAATATTTTTAACACGTTAAGTTTTCGAGAAATTTGAGTTTTTAGTTATTTTTTTTTAACAACCATAGAATGCCAAAACTGACATTCTTGATTTATAATAGAGCTTGTATTGAAGATTTAACCTTGCACTTTAGGATGATTCTTGACTGGTTTTTGCGATACGTACGCTCGCTCACAAATCCCCACCATCCAGACGCAGCGTAGTGTCCCTAGATGAGGACATCAATTTCGCGCACCACATTGAAAAAAATCAAACATAAAAACTCAATTTTCCTGAAAATTTGACGTTATAAAAAGATATTGATTTCGGATTTGGCGACCAAAAATCTACGAGGAACACATCCTCTTGATCCAGGTGCAGTTAAAACAACTTTCTTCAGTCCTATGATATCTTCATATTACTACACATATTATTCAGAAAAATTTTGCTACATGTAGTAACATTAAAATCAGCCAGTGTGATTGTGCATTTCCCAAGTTGAGCTTTAAAATTAAATATCCTCAAATTCAAGTGAATATAATTAAAGAAGTTATGTTTCGAAGGCATACAAAGTATTAAACTCAAGCCTTTTTAATAAAAAGTTTTCCAATTTGAAGAATTTTAAATTCAAGATTTTTTGAATTGTGCAATTTACATATCTTTGCATACTTCGAACTCCAAAAAGAATTTGTCACTCAATCAAGTAGGCGGCTCGTTCATTGTGAGGTTTTAAGATAGAGTAGTTAAGCTGCTGTCAGAAATATAAATCAAAAGTGTAAGAGAACTCGACCGGCAATCGTATGACGTGGGTTCAAATCCCACCTCAGTCGTAAGCGTGATATTTTGTTCAAAACCTTTCACGATGTTATCTTCGAAGTAATATTGTGGATATGATATCTTCACATAAATTTGTATGGTATATCATATGAAATTAAAAAATGTATAATACCAATCATTCAATATTAGTAATTTCCTGAAAAAATATTGTGAAAAATCATGTTTTTGGACATCTTTGAAAGCAAATGTGTCAATAATACATATATCTACAAGATAAAAATCATCGTATCCTAGATCTAACATCAGAAAAAATTCCAACCCCCAAATTAACCTCTGAAGAATATTGAGCCGTGCCTTAGGCATTGTTAGGGTAGAACCCTCTTTATTCTCCCAGGTTCTAATAAAAACTGCAGATTTAATAAAGACTACCAAGAAACCCTAAAATTACCCTACTGATCTCTAATCAAGCAGACAGATGGGCGGGTCTTTGAACACGAGCACTACTAATAGATTACAGATCATGGTGGCTAATACTCTCAAATTTGCATCAAAGATCACAAAAAAAAAATCAAACAATTTTCCGAATTCAACAAAATAGTTTAATCATAATTTTTCCCATTCGATATATAATACAGAACTGGAATTTTATTTCTATATAGACCGGAGAGTTCCCTTAATTATCCAACGGTTCTCACTTAGCTGAACGCATAGAACCAAAGATATTTACATTCTACGCTAAGTGTTGGGATGTCCTAGGCAATTCTTTGGGTCCATTGTTTTCAGAGTTTTTGTCTACTTTCTAGCCGCGACGATTTACCCTTTGGAACAAGAGAAGGGTGATCGGGACAAAAAGAGAGACCAAGCCGGAGGATCCACCGTTGGTGGACTGGTGGTGGTTCCTCGTAATTGTATCGATTGTCTTAGGGCGGCACTGCCCCGCCAGCCGACCGTTACGTTAGCCATGAATGGCAGTACGTGCCTGCCCCTAGCCGGGGTGACCCTTTGTTGTTATTTCACTGATCGAAAAATAAAAATTCCTAACCGGATGAAAGTTTGACCTGGATTTTTTGCCTCCGCTCGCCGCAGAGAGGGGACAGACAATGCCCCAAAGATTTGCATATGCGAGTAGCGACCAGCCACCGAAGGCCACTTTCGTCTCTTCTCTGCTCGTCTGCCTCACAAACTCAACAAGAAGAATGGCAAAAATTGGATTTTGTCGCCTGCCAAAGCACTCCCCTTTGTGAACACTTCCTTGCAATGTGGAAAAGAAACCTGCGTCTTCAAACGAGACTTCAGTGTCTCCATCAACCCTCATCTGATTCTTTAATAAATATAAGACCTTTGACCAGGAGTGAAATCAATCGGGTCTGATTTTTTGCAAAAGCAGATGTAACCTTTTTCATGAATTGTCACCATCTTATCCAACAATGATTTTCCTTGGGACAAAGTGTATTTTTACTCATCTAGAGGATCGATTTGGGTTAAAGTATCTGGAAAGGAAATTGCAGGCTGGATCTTGAACCTTTTCTCGGAGGGACATCGGAAGTCGTGAAGGACACCCTCTTGGCTAGTCGCCTAATGATCGACGAAGAAGAGACTGGGGTTCACTGGGGGTAATTAGTAAAAACAAAGGGTTTAAGGGAGGGGGTAGTTCACAAACGAATCGTAAAATGGTCGCTGTGATAGAAAGACTCGAAGTGGAGAGAGGACAAGTAGCGGACGATAAAATCTAAATGGAAAAGTAATCCTTCGTTTTCCCGAAGGCATACGGATGCTTCCTTAGTTTTACGAAGCAGCGACCTTTGTTTTTCCCCAGTAGGTCGTGGTGGCGCCTAAACTGTTAGCTGCGCCTAACCACCTAATGCGTCCACCGTGGTATGCCTAACCAAACCCAACCCAATCACCTATCCGAGAACCCAAGTATCGATTGATAGCAAGAAAATAACGGTCGTAACCGCGGATCTCCTGCCATTCCAAAGTTACACGGAAACTTCCAACCATCCCTCTTTTTCGTTAATCAAATTGAAACAAAAATCGCCGCGAAGAAAATTGAGTACTTTTTCTTTCAATTTGTGGCCGATTTATCTGAATTCGGTCAAAAATGTAAGATTCTAGAAGGACAAAAGTAGCACCATCGTTAAGGAAGCATTGCCAATTTTCGAATATGTATGATATTTGGGGGAATTGAGTAGTTGCGTGCAGTAACAAATTACATCGAACAAGAGTCTACAAGACCCTTTAAGACCAGATGTCCACTCTGGTGGGCATCTTTCAATTCTGGCTCAATATAACATATGGGAACCCCATCCTCCAAAGCCCAGCTGTCTCCTCGATCCGATCATTACTCCATGATTAAGGTGGTTACTCTGATTTTTTGGTATCGAACGATCGACCTCGTTTTTTCTCTTTGACTTGAGGTCACAGATGCATTGTTCGAGGATCCTCCTTTGTCACAAATTTAAATTTCTTGTCCCAGTTTGCAGCAATTCCCTTTGGAACCGATCCATTTGAGGAGAGCACCTATTATTATTTAACAACCCTGAAGGGTAATCCTACCGGACTATTGTCCGTACAGGTTACCGATTGTTAAAGCACGTGGTGAAGATTCCAGGTTTCTGGTTTTACGGCTGTTGTTAAGAATGGATGGGAAGAGTAATTTCATAACAGGAAGTGTTTCGCAAATTTGCCTTGTTACCGAATCAATCGATTTTGGGGTTTACTCACGGATATGGGCTGGACTCCTAATGAGGTAGGAGGATTTGATAGGAAGCAGTTTTTGTGGGTGGTTTCAAGTCTTGTAAATAATGTGTCCTACAAATTACAGTAGCGCACAATAATTGTAAATAAAATATTTCTTTTATCTATTTTTTTGAATGAAGATAATTGCAAAAGAGAGAATCTGATGTTGGAAAGGTTACACGGAATCTAAGAGATTAACTCGTATCAGAGAAGGTATAAAAGACACTGAAACTCAGTGTGCCAATTAGCAATGGAAAAACCATTTAAGAGCGGACTCAAGCTCGCAATATTTCACAGCACCGCTAAGTTGGTGTCTTATCGCTACTCTCGTCGGCGCCGTGTCCTATAATGAAATTTCCCGACGAAGAAAGTTTTAAAAGTGCAAAAGTGCGAAGAGACAAAAGAGTAGGAAGCCCACTGAAGAAGGAAAAGGAAGGGAAAAGGATAGCCAAAGAAAAGGCAAGATTTATTAGGATAATAAATTCGGTAGTCGGCTCGACGTCCGCCCAAGAATCGCGGAAAGAATCGCCAGAGATTCTTGTAACTATGTTAAAGTTAAATTAGCCAAAAGATCCTAAAGTCCTTTCGTTTTTCTTTCATGCATTTTAAAGAAACTCAAATTGAAACTCTGCTCAGATCTTGTCTAATTGATTATAAGGATAAAAATCTTATGAAACTTTGGTTTTAATTAGGCCTACGAAAAAGAAAATTAATTCAAGGGAGAAATACAATTTTTTACGAGAAGATGATAATTTGTAATTGAGCACGAATTAGAATTCAATTTGGAGAACAAGGCAGAAATGGAAATCATTTCGAAGAAGTGTGAGGGGGTGGGAGAGTGTCTTCATTTTTAATTGAAAGCAGACTCTGTAGATTTTTAATTAAGAAAATTCAAGATCGAGCAGTTCGTTCATCCACCTATCGAGAACTGCCTGGCGTGGCAGCTCAGAGGCTCCTCAAACAGTTTTATAATTGATTTCATTTTCATTTATTTTAGCTCGCTTGCCCCTCTCTCAGTCTCTCATCTCTTCTCGTCACCTACCCACTACGAAGGAACCGGCCTGGCTCCACCTCTCGCCGCAATCAATTTAATGTTTTAATTAAGAGAATATCCGTGAAAAATTATATTTTAATCGGATCCGCACCTTCACCCTCGATACGACCTTCTCCTTTGTCTCGGCCTTTTTGTCCTCCACGCCTTTTTGTCTTAATTTTATATCGAAGGCTTTCCGTCTCTGTCGGACGATCATCAAATCCAGAGTTGAACGTGCGAATATCACTTGGCGGAACGCTCGTTTTGATTCGACGTGCTCCCGATCCAAAAAATCCACCATTTTGAAGATGCTATTCTAGAAACTTGCGCAACCGCATCATCCGTTTGGCCAGCTCCGAATAGACAGACCTCTGCTAACGTATAGGCACAACATTATTTATTTTCTCAACTCCTTTAATTTTTATTTTAACGAAGAAAGAACCATTTTTTCTATAAAAAAAGGGAAACATCATTTTACTATAGAAAACATTTTTTGGTGAATTATTCATAGGGAATAATGAGTGTTTTAACTACTTTTCGTATGACGCCCCTCGCATATATTTTCCTGAGCCTCCTACAACAATTTTTGTTCAGGTTAAATTACTTTAATGCCAAACATCAGTATTACAAATAAATAATTTATATATAAATGCGTCAAAAATAAGAAATTTTTAATTTAAATTCTTTACACCTAAAGGCCTTCGAAATTATACAATCAAAATTTAATAATTTCAAATTACCTTAATAACTGAGAGTCTCAAAATCAATTTTCCGATGTTGGAGAGTTTCAGATTTAAAACGTAAATATTATGTTCAGTTAAAAAAATTATTTATCAATTGTACCATTTCAAAATGCAGGCTTTCAAAATTAAGCAGTGAATGTAAATTTAAGCAAGAGCTTATTCAAGTACAAACCTTCAAATTAAAGTATTTAAATACTGTCATATATTAAATTTTAAGCACAAATTCAGGGCTTTCTAATTTAGATTAAGAAAAATTATTTAATTCATCAAATTTAAATTTACGCATTTAAAAGTAGGAAAATTAGACAGTTTTATACAAATTAAATTATACTAAATTCAAGAATTACGTGTATGTCATAAGGATAAGAATAAATTCAAAACTCTAAAAGCAGCTCTTAAAAAGGAACAGTACAACTAGCAGTTTGGGGTCCTTTAAAATATAGGGGGCATCTCAAGCGTTAGGGCAATGTCAAAATTACATATACTTACTATAGAAAAAGCGTTAAATGAGGGGAAGGAGGTCAAAATTGTCAGGAAAAAGCTTTACTTTTTTTTTGAACGGTTTCTTTGAAACATTCCACATTTAACAATTGTAAATTGTTTAAGAGCATTTAAGATTAGAATTGTAGAATTTAACTCTGAAAAATTAAAAAATTTGTAATTTAAAAATGTCAAAATGAAGGAATTGTCAGCATAAAGTATTCATATAGCTCTACATTTAAAAATGTTAAGCCTTCGATATTTGACAAGTAAAAACTAAGTGATCACAATTAAGATTTTCCAATTTTATCCTAAGCTTAAATTCGAGTAAATAAGAGATAAATTATTTAAAATATAAACAACTTAAAATATCAAGCTTAAAGTAATCACATCTGGATTAAAAGCACTGTAGCTCTAAGCTTTCGAATGGATAACTATTTTAGCCTAACTTTCAAGATGAAAACTGGGAAATATTCAAAACGAAACATGATTAAATTGAAATCATTGAAAATCAACAGCATCAAATTTAGGAGTTAATTTGCCTACGGTTTTCAATCCAAATCCTTAAAAATGGAACAATTATAAGATTAAAATTCTACATATAAAATTTAGTAAATGGAACATAACCGCACTGCAAAATCAATAATTTTAAATAAAGGAAATTAAAATTTATTATATTGAATACAAAAATGTAAAAATACGCTAAGAATGAATTACTGTGAAACTGAAAATCTTTTGAATTAAAAAATTGTTTATTGCATACCAAATTGAAAAATCTAAAAGTTTAAAAAAGATGTATAAGACAGTAAATGTTTTAAATAGTAATTTTCAAACGTCAATAACTTCATGTTGAAACGATTCAGTATTTAAACATTTTCCTGATGGATAACAATTTTTTTCTGTGTTTTGAAAAGTCAAAAATTGTA
>CAKNWT010315746.1:8569-23107 GCA_932066315.1 Andricus coriarius
TACACAAGGAAAATCGCAGTAAAACCCGTGTATAGTACTTCTTATTATTAGTTCTCGCAAGACCAGTTTACAAATCCAGCGATTTAGGGGCCAGCGTGCTAACGCTGTGCTTGTCAATGTCCTCCTGCTGGTTCTCCTGCATGACTTAGGTATTCCTTATTATATTCGTGAAGGTAGTATTCCTTGACTGATTTAACATTAAGCTCATCGGGGAATAAATCATTGTCTAAAGTTGCTTCGAAATTCCTTGTTTTAAGGTATGCTGCTTCACTTGCTGCATCGTGTGCTTTTGGGTTCGCTTGATGGTAACGGTAGTGTGCAACCGCATGAGCCTCATCATGCGCGCGAACAAGTGTTAAATTACGACCGACGCCCAATTTCACTAATTCACTCAGAGACAGGGTATACCACCGTTGTTTTTCTGTGTCAAATACGGCATATAGATTTGGTTGGTCATATAAAAGACCTAGTAGTTTAATACCCCTGTCCCTCTCATATTTAAATCCAAAGATAAAATCACCCCTTTTGAAGTAAGCTGCAGCTCTGTCATTCACCCGGTGACCATTGAGTGTGTCAAATTTAGGGATTTTTTTAATATGTGCATATTTTAATTCTTCAATATCAGGAAAATGGATACCGTTGGATTGAGGAAATAATTTCTCTAAATTAGAACGTTCTGCACGATCAGTCCTTGGTTGTGAACCTACTGATTCTGTAAGAAGAAAGAGAAATAGTTTAATTTAAAAATTTGTAATGGATATAATATGAATTAAAGCGTATTCCACTGTTGAACAAATTTTTAAAGCTTTGAACATATATGGCAGAAAATCATTGGTAATAGCAATTCGGTTATGAAGACGCAGGAGATTCAGAAGTCCGCAAGTATGCTAGTCGTAGATATCTTGTTCGACGCCGACAGATTGGAAGACCGAATCTGTCGAAGAAGATGCTTGTAACTCGAGGGTCTCTCGAGTGTTAAGATGTCTAATAACATTTATATCCACAAGCTCAGAGTCCTTGGGAACGCCAACAATCTTTTCTTTCTTCAGATGAATGTTGGCACATTTACCAAATTTACCAAAGGGATAGATAGTTGTTCGTTGACACACGATAATTTCCAGATGAGATAGTAAATCTAGTTTTCCAAAGTGGCATCAGTCTCTATGCATCTCACTATATGTGGATGCACCTTCAAGCTTTCCAGCAGACAGATTATAAGTCTATGAGAGGTTGAATCGACAGCTTTCTGGTAGTTAATCCAGGTCATCGATAGGACGCGCTGATGGGCTGCAGCGTCTTTACAGACACACCTGTCAATTAGCAGCTTCTCTCGACAGCCTGCTACACCTTTTTTCCAGCCACGTTGTCCGTATATCTCACACCACACAAGCTGGATTCGTCGAACAATCCGATTGTTTAGGACAGCTGTAAAGATCTTATACCGTGTGTTGAAACAATTTATTGGCCTGTAATTCTCTGGGTAGTACAAGTTGACTTTTTTCGGTAGGAGTATAGTGCGTCCTAACACCAGCCACTGCGGAATGATGTTAAGTAGTCAATCACACATTGAACACGGGACGCATTCTGTCTTGCCCATCCAATCTTTTTGTTCAGTTAATGCAAGCGTCTTTTGCTCTTTTGATCCATCATCGGTTTGAGCCTTCAATGTAATTCAGCCAAAGCTCTCGCAGCACCATAAGCTGGGCAATTGATGCTCTAGAGGTCGGACTCTTGCGAGATTTATCCACGAAGAAAGGCATCCATTTTAGCCAGATCTTGGGGCTTAGGAGGAACTTGCATGTTAATGTTCCTTCTTGTCCGAAAATCGTGATCATCTTTCATAAGGTGCCTGCTTTCCGCGATTGGTCTTAATGTCGCTCCCTCATCTTCGGCTGAAGCTTGATCAAGCAGTGGTTGGGGAAGCGCTCCGCGTTCATATCCATTTTCCAAGAGGTAGGCGTGTTGATTTCGCAAAAACTGATGCGAAAAGTGCTGAAGCTCTTGGTGTTTCTGTCGCCACAGTGTGTGCATACGCTTCATAAAGCCTCGGTGAACAGGGATAATGCTGGCATCGTAGCAGTCTAGCAAACCATCCTTGAGTTGATTCGTCTACTGAATGTGGGCGTTTCGCCGGTTCGTTGTCGTGTTTCCATATAAATTATTTTCAGCACCTCGAACTCTAGGATGATCGGCATTGTGTACCGACCCATTGTCGGGTGCTCTGCGCGTTTGATCGTTTTGAACCGCACCGTTTAAACTGCTCTAAAAAACTAACTTGTCAAACTGCCCGATTATATTGAGAAGAAAATGACGGGGCAAAACTGTATGATTAGATTGAAAAAAACACAGTCTCAACTGGCCCAAAAAAACTGAAACGAATAGGCGCCAACCTGTGCTCTATGATTATGAAAAATAGATAAGCTAAATTGAACCAAAAGACGTACGGGCCAAACTGCTCCATTTAATTAAAAAAAGTGGCCACACTGCCCCAAAAAATTAAAAGACGTCAAACAACGCCATAATATTAGCATAAAGAGAAAGAATAAACTGCCCCAAAATTCTAAAGGGTCAAAGTGACCCAATCAATTAAAGGAGAAGCAGCCAAACTGCCCCAAAGAACTAAAAATGAAAAGACGTCAAACTGCGCCATAAGATTAGAAAAAACAGAAAGGCTAAACTTCCCTAAAAAACTAAAGAGTCAAACTGCTCGATTATATTAAACAAAAGGGATGAAATTGTGCAATTATATTGAAGAAACAAAGAGTTCAAACTCTCCCAAAAAACTAAAAATGAAACGACGTCAAACTGGGCCATAAAATTAAGAAAAATGGACAGGTTATCCTTACCGCTAAGAAGACTCGGTGTTCTAAGTATGGGCTCTAGTATCGTGATGCACGAACTCCTCAAAATAATTCATGGTTTCATGCACAGACAGATCTCCCCAGGATATTCCTGTGCATGGCCCCTGTGAATCATTCCAAGGATCCACTAACCTTCAACAATACGCCCTTTCTCATTCTTCCGGCGCCCGATTTTGCACTCGACGATTTCCACGACTTCACCAACACCTCTAATTTTACCTTCTTTGTCCAGGTGTAGACCAAGAGCAATTGTGCAGACCTATCTACAAAAAGAGAATCTGTCGGCCACAGTTTCTCTTGAAGTTGCTTTCCCCTCAACAATGCTGCTCTAACGTATAGTTTGCTCAAAATTTAAATTAATAGCAAAGCTATACGTGATCAACTTTCATGCTGCTGCTGAAATATAACACTTCTTAAACCAGGTGTTTTTAGCAACAGTATGCGTATGCCTATCCTTACCTTTATTCTCGCAAACGCATCGAACGCAAGTCCTATACGATTCTTGCAGTACCATTTTTTGATTATGTTTCCCACAGAACCGTTCCACTGGAATAAGTCCTAAATCTATCAACCATTGTACAATTTTCTCCTAATCTTGTAGAATTAGACTCAGACTGGCAAAATTATACTTTCGATCCATCAGGATGAGAATAAAAAGCAACAAGAATAAGAAAAACCTCAATTGTTGAGAAAACCAAAATGCCTAAGAATAATGAAGACGAATCCGAAAGCGCGTACGGTGTAGAAAGACCCAACCCCTATCGTACCCTACCTTGTTATAACTCTTAAACTTTGTCTACCTTTTTTTCGAAAACTATCACTCGTGGAATAAAAATTAAGCAAACGTAAAATGTGCATTTCGATAAGATGAACAACTTTTGTGTAAAATATTTTTCGAAATTCCGATTATTCATGGAAGTAAATGAAACTTCCAGGATTTTATAAGTTTTTTTCTAATATAGTTACTGTCACAGAAATAGGATAGGACGAACAGGTTCCACTTTCCAACGTCTCAAAGAGGGTGGGGGGAGGGGGGATGTGAAGGTACTCCTGTGTCTAGTCACATAAATAGTGTAGATCACACAGGTTCGCCTTTTTCATGTATAATGGGGTTCAGGAAGGCACCCCTGTGATAGGTAACAGTAATACTTTAAGAAATATGAAATGTTTGCTCGAATGTTTCTGATTTTCCATCTTCAACTGCAAATATCTCGAAAACCGTTACTAATAGGCTAAAAATTAATATAAGATGAAATGTGCATTTTGACGAGATCTACAACTTTTGTCGACGCTTTCGGAACTACACCCAATCAATTGTAAATCCTATCAAAAAACGGTAAAAGGAAAAATTGTAGATGTTTTTAGAAAACTTCAATTCTTCTCTTAACCTTTTCTTCCCGTATCCTTCGTCGTTTGGCACAAAATTGGATTTTTCGATTTTTGCATAGCATTTTCGATGGATAAAACAGTAGCCGTTGGTCAAGGAATGCTGGTTGACGAATTTGTTCTTTCTTTTAGGACCAAAAAAGTCTCAAAGACAGACAGACGCTATCCGCCAAACTTGATTTTCGGCGTCAGGGGAATTCAAAACGTGGAGATCCATTGAAAAGCTGAGGTGTGAAATTTTAGACGATTCGATTACTTTAAAAATCATAAACGATGAGAATGTAAAAACATGTTAAGCAACCACTACCGGGCCCCCTGGATGTTGATGTTTCTCTGGGTTCTGAAGCATCGCTCTTCGTATATTGGATTCCTGCCCACAGTCGGTCTCAGTGTCGCCACTCTTTCTCTTATTCCGGCTTGTTCTGGCTGCGGTAGAGAAGGCGCTCCGATTATATAGCGAGAACTCTGGGTGTTTCTCGCACCACAGAGCATACAGTCATGTCACGTAACCTCCTCGTTCAGGGGCCATACTGGTATCGTAGCACTGTACACGGAGAGAAAAATCTAGGCATTAGCGCGTGAACATTTGTCACGCTTTAATAACAAGCATTTCACTTGGAATATATTCATGGATGCTTGTTTTAATCGCACGGTGCAACATAACGGAAAATAAGCACAGATCAGATGCAAAAATGCCAAGAGTACGAGCAAAATTTTCAAGAGCCTCCACGGACTTTTTCGGTGAGTCTCCTTGCGATTTGCCTTTAGGCCACGCCTCCTGCGAGCATTTAGTGGTGCGAACGTATCAACAGGCAGAATGCGTATCCTAAAGGCGAATTGCAAGGAGACTCACGGAAAAAGTCCGTGAAATCTTAGGAAATGAAGCAAGTGACGTCTGCGATATGTGCCTGATAAATAGTCCATGCGTTAATACTTTGAACTCTCTTGCGCTTAACACCGAAATTTTGTCTCCGTGTAGCAAGTCGTCATTGAGTCGATCCGTCCAACCAAAAGTATTGAGATTCCGCTGATCCATCGCATTGACTCCGTCTTGATTGGCTCCCCTAACTCTAGGGTAGTCGGCATTATTGTCCAACCCATTGTCGCAATAATTTTCATTGTCGACCCTGCGCGTTCGACTGTTTTGAACCGCACTTACTACAATTATGTTTGGTGTTATCATTGCTATTCCCACAAGTAGCTAAGGGATAGGGTTTATTCATCCTTGTAGAGCCTCGCATGCCATTCAGCTTTCGGCACGGTTGTTACACCTCCGCTTGGGCGTTAATTCTTTCGGGACCACCCCTGGACAATTCTCCGCGGCCGCTTATTAATTATTGTAACAATATCCAGCAGAAACCCTTGGTACAGGGACCGTCTATTCGCAACCCGGGGACGCGTTCGGTGGCTTTGTCATAGGCCAGTTTATAGGCAAGTTGTTTAATCTTCAACTAAAGAAGATCAATTTTTATTTGAAAATAGAACAGTTGAATTTTCAGCTGAAGAAATTAATCGTGAAAAAACTAATTTTCAACAAAATAGTTAAATTTTCCAACAAAACAGTTCAGTTTTCTACTAAATAAAGGAATTTTAACAAATTAGACAGATTTTGAACTAAAAATGTAAGTTTTTAGCCAAGTTGTTAAATCTTCAACTAAATAAGATCAATTTTCAACCATAGATTATTTCATTATTTCGGTCTTGAACACGAATGAAATGGCATGCATTATTTCCATATGTTGAAAATGATGGGAATGTGAACCAGCAATCGCGTTTTGATATTAATTTGTTTTTTTTTGTAATAGAGGTTCTGTTATAAATGTACTTCGAATTATAGATATTATATTGTTATCAATAATTATATATGTTTACCAATAGAATGAAGGAAAAGGGATAAACCGAGGAATAGAGTGCCAGCGGCGATCTTCATTTTCTATTGTAGTAGTTGTGACAGACGTTGACTTGGTAATTAATGAATTTTCTACTAGATGATCCCACAAATATACAAGCAGGCTGTCTATGTGCCACGTAGCCAATTTTCATTTATGGACGCCAGCTCACTCGAGCTTCAAAATTAATGCCTTTATTATTACAAACTTTGTCGTATACCTATATGTCGCAGAAAAAATTAAATCATACAAAAAAGTATATCAAGATATACTCACAGTTTAAACATTTATTCCAGCAAAACAGATCCATATTAGTCCAATGTTATCTCTGCCAAGGTTTTACTTACTGTAAATATTCGTATAATGGGTTATTGTGGGGGAGATTGTCAAGTATATTTTTGGAGATGAAGCAGTACTTTTATTAATCATTTGGCTCTATCAAAGATATTTACAGCATTATTATAATTATCCTTTGACCAAAATCTGAATGATCACTATTTCTTAAAAAGCTTACATGTGGCACGAAACATTGACTATAAGCTTCATCCAGTAAAACGAAAATCTTCGACAGAATTTGTACGCTATTGACTTTAAGCTTTATCAAGTAGACGATAGAGGTATGGTCTTTTTCTACATTCGAATAACAACTTTAAAATCTTGCAAAAAAAAAAAAAAATAAACATGTATTTGTTCACAACGTCTAGTATGAAAGTTTGACGTTCGACGTATGTGCAGCGCTTCGAAAGCGACCAATTTCAGGCCTTTTTAGGATTTTCCCGCTATGCCATCACTTTTCCTCCCACGGGAAGGAAACGAATTTGAGTTTTTTTCCTAGACATTTTCCAGTGGGCGAAAACTTTCAGTTTAGCAGCCCGTGCTGTTGCGCATGCATTATAATTCCCTGAGTTTCAAGGAATTAACATAATGCAAGGAATTCAGAAGAATCAACTGACTTCAGGGCTTTATGACAATTCAAATATTTCTCTGAATTCAGGGAATTCAGAGTTCAAAATGTTTAAGTAATACAGAGATTTGCATGTAAATAGAAGGATATCAGGGTCTTAAAAGAATTCAGGATATTCAGAGAATTTCAAGAATTTTTTAGTATTTAGGTAATTCGAAGAGTTCAGAGAATTAAACAAAATTCAAGAATGCAGAATATTTATATTTAAATTCAGTGAGACATTTAAAAATATTACGAGATCCCCTTTGAAGTCTTTGGAGCCACTTTAAAATTCAATGAAGTCTTTTAAATAATTGCAAAGATTTCCAAATCTCTTAAAATCCCTTAGAAAATTCAACTTCTTGGTTGAAAGCTAAACCTCTTTGTTAAAAATTTGTTTTTCTAGTTAAAGATTATTGATTTTAATTCGAAATTTTTATTAATTTAAAAAAAATTAATTCTGTTGTTCAAAATTAATTTTTTGAACTAATAATTGAACTACTTAATTGTTTGTCTACTTCATAGAAAATTGAGCAATATTGTAAAAAATTTATTTTCTGATCGACAAGTGAACTGCTTTGATGAAAATCCCACTCTTGGCTTAAGAATGTTACTATGTTGGTAGAAAAGTACATTATTTGGTTGAAAATGAACTTTTTTGTTGAAAGTTCATGATTTTTCTTTGAAATTCATATGGTTTGCTAAAAAATTAATCTTCTTGCTTAAAAACGTATTCATTTTTCATTAGAATTGAAAATGTAAATATTTTGTTATTAGTTGAAAATGTATCTTTTTTCGTTGACAATAAATCTATTTTGTTGAAAATTAATATACTTTGTTGAAAATCACACCATTCGTTTTGTGCTTGATTCGGAACCAATCTATTCAGATTATTTTATTTTCCAAATAGGAAAAGAAACAATGTAAAAATCAATACATTTCTAAATTGCTAATGTTTAAAACGTCCTTTGTAGAAAATTAAAATAAAAAAGATTTTTCTCGACAAATTAGGGTGACCATTGTTTGGCCTTAATTAAATGAACTCTCAATATATCCATAAAGATCGAAGTAGAATTTACTCTCTGATGAATAATTTTATGTATCGAAATCAGAGCATGAAAAAAGATTCACAATTGATTTTCAGACTACATAAATTTTGTTGAAGTAACTTTTCTGATTAAAAAGCATTCCTTTCTTCTCAGAAAGCATTAGGAGCAGATAAATAATTACTTCGTTATTCTATTTAAAAGATTAGCGAAGTCTATTTTTTAAACATATTATACATCAAACAGGAGCGTAATTAAAATATCATATTAAAAATATTTATTACTAACATGAACACTATTTATTATTTACCGTTGAAAGTCTTCTTACTTTATAATATATTGAATATTGTAATAAGTTATACAATTGTTATACAAAAATTGCGTTTAGTGCACCTTTCTGACTATATGTTCCCCCCAACGAAAGACTCTACTGATTCTACACCCCAGCGGCTGCGCCCGTCTTTTAAAATACCAGTACTAGTATTCACCTAAAATATTTTTTTTTTGTTTACTTAATTTCCTAAATTCAATTTCTCTGTGGTACACAAAGAAAATCGCAGTAAAACCCGTGTATAGTACTTCTTATTATGAGTCCTTGCAAAGCCAGTCTACGGATCTGCCTAGAATCGAATTCGCGTCCTGTCGGCGCTGAGCTTTAGGGGCAAGCGTGCTAATCCCTAGACCACAGGTGTTGGTTTGAAATATTTAATTCTACTTGTTAATGTCCTCCTGCTGGTTCTCCTGCATGACTTTGGTATGCCTTATTATATTCGTGAAGGTAGTATTCCTTGATTGATTTGACGTTACGCTCATCGGGGAATAAATCATTATCTAAAGTTGCTTCAAAATTCCTTGTTTTAAGGAGTGCTGCTTCGCTTGCTGCATCGTGTGCTTTCGGGTTCGCTTGATGGTGACGATAGTGTGCAACCGCATGAGCCTCATCATGCGCGCGAACAAATGCAAAAACACGACCCACGCCCAATTTCACTAATTCGCCAAGGGACAAGGTATGCCACCGGAGATTTTCTGTGTCAAATACGGCATATATATTTGGTTGGTCATACAAAAGACCTAGTAGTTTAATACCCCTGTCCTGCTCATATTTAAATCCAAAGATAAAATCACTCCTTTTGAAGTAAGCTGCAGCTGTGTGATTCACTGGGTGACCATTAAGCGTGTTGAATTTAGGGCTGTGTTTATAATCTGCTAGTTCTACTTCTTCAAGATCAGGAAAATGGACACTGTTGGATTGAGGAAATAATTTCTCTATAGATTAGTATGTTCTGCAGGATCAGACCTTGGTTGTGGACCTACTGATTCTGTAAGAAGAAAGAGAAATAGTTTAATTTAAAAATTTGTAATGGATATAATGTGAATTAAAGCATATTCCACTGATGAAGAGACTTTAAAAGGTTTGAACTATGTGGGACAAAATCATTGGTAATAGCAAACTTTGGTGATAGCAATGATTTATTTCGTTTGAAAACTTTGCACTTAAAACTTTATTTTATTACAATATACTGTGAAACATAATGGTATCTTTTGCAATAAATGGTGATATTTATATGTATATGTATGTTATATGTATGTATCGTTAAAAGTTTGTCATAAGGACAAGCGCAGGATTTCTCTGGGAGCAGGTGCTAATCTGAAAAATTGCACCCGCTCCCAGCGACGTCTCTCGACCGCGAGATAGCTTCGAGTGCGCAACAGAAACAAATGTTGATAATATAAAGTTCCAGTGTATGCAGCACTTCTCATTTTCGACAATTGACTCTATTTCCCTAGGAGCGTTTAGCGGAGCGGTATTTGGGCTGATACCGTAAGAGTCACAGAGATGGTAATAAAGCACTCTTAGTGCCCCATTTTGCCTTTGGATGTAGGTCGTTCCCGCATGAGTTGAAGAACTAGATACTATGTGTCCTAGATGCTTGGGGTGTGCCTAACACGCTCTGCAGCTATCATCGGGAATGTTTTGGCTCAAAATGAGGCGACGGTATGCTAGAGTGGAAATGACACCGTCTCGACATGCCAAAATGAAACCCTCCATGCCCGAATTCAATCCGGGTGATTTAAGGAAAGCAAAGTTAGCTCATACGACATCGACAGATCCTCCACATTTCTGTGGAAGATGCCGTGCATCTTCTTGTCGAGGAGCTGTTCGCCAAAGTTTTTCTTCTGTGCTTTCTTAATCCGGGTTTCGTTCATTTGCGACTATATGTGTTGTGCCCAAAAGAATCCTATTTTAAATAGATTCAAGATTCAGTATTTCGCGAGCACCTTGGCGGCGTGATATGTAAAGTCATGGAACAGAAGATTTAAGGTGCCTATTCGACCTACCCTATTTGTGTGACCCCCATGAAACGTTGGAAAGGTGAACCTACGTGACTTAAATAATTGTTGTGACCAGTCACAGGGTGCCTTTCAGCCCAATGCGACGCTGCAAGGGGGATGATATGTCACGTACGTTATTTCTGTGACCAGTCACAGGAGTGTCTTCGTGCCCCTTAAAAATTGTCAAGATGGTTGAATGAAAGCATTGTAACACGTAATCCTATTTATCAGGGTAACAGATGTTTATATCAGCTAGCAACTGGTTGAAGGGATCTGCCCCAAATTTCTTGACTCGCCGCCGCCGCAGAAACTCACCGAGGTCACCAAAAATGAAACAGTTGCATTTTCAGTGAAGATAGAAAAAAAATTCAGCTAAATTGTTAAAATTTGAAATTAAAAGACGAGTTATTTGAAAATAGGTTGAATCCTCAAACAAAGCGTATTAAACAGATGAGATTCGAAAGAAAAGAGACTAATTTTCCACCAAACAGTTCAATTTTCTAGTAATACTTTTAACAAAATAATACAATTTTATCCGAATAGTCTACAACTCTACCGACCAGTGCCCTTTACTCTATGCACAAGTTTATGTTATGAATGAAAAAGATACGCCACTGGTTAAGAAAGGTCTCAATCGTCTGGGCAAGAGTTCAGAAGGATGGGTCGAAGAAAGGTACGAGCTGTCGGCAGCAAAAAAAGGAGCCCCGCTGATTTATGACACTTGCTAAGCTTCAAAGCCGGATGCCTATAATTTTCTAGCCGATAGTATATATATAATTCTTTCGTTATTTCGGTCTTGAACACGAATGAAATGGCATGCATTATTTCCATATGTTGGAAATGATGGAAATGTGAACCAGCAATTGCGTTTTGATATTAATTTGTTTTTCTGTAATCGAGGTTCTGTTAAAAATGTACTTAGTATTATAGATATTATATTATTATCAATTATTATGTGTATTTACCAATAGAATGAAGGAAAAGGAATAAACCGAGGAATAGAGTGCCAGCGGCGATCTTCATTTTCTATTGTAGAAGATGCGACAGACGTTGACTTGGTAATTAATGAATTCTCTACGAGATGATTCCAGAAATTTCGTCGTATACCTATTTGTCGCAGAACACGTTACATGATACAAAAAAGTATATCAATATATGCTCACAGTTTAAACAGTGATTCGAGCAAAACAGATCCGTATTTACTGTAAATATTCGTATGATGGGTTATTGTGGATGAGATTGTCAAGTATATTTTTGGAGATGTAGCAGTACTTTTATTAATCATTTTGCTCTACCAAAGAAATTTATTGCATTATTGTTACTATCCTTTGAACAAAATAAAGATCTCAGACTCAAAGAACCGATGTATAACTTCAAAATTGAGGACAAGTATCTGCTTCATGAGGATCGTCTACACAAAAAGTGTAATGATTAGTGGAAGATTTATCTACCTACAGCACGGATAATGAAAATAATACAGGAATGCCACACCCTTTATGGTCAGATCAGAGCAAGGAAGTGTCAGCTTATGATTAATGAAGACTTCTACGGCCCTCACTTATACAATTTGGCAAAAAGAATCAAACGAAGTTGCGACATCTGCAAAAAAAATCAAATCAATACTCAAAGTAGTCATGCCTACTATGGGCCGCTACCAACATCCAGACTTGGGTTCCGATATGTCTTTGTAATATTAGATGGATTGAGCAAATATATTAAACTCTATGCCGTGAAAAAACAAACAACTCAGGCTGCGCTCATTAGGATATTTGAAACATTCATTCCCTAACATGCCAAATCTGAGCGAATTGTCTCCGTCTCCGACCATGGGACACAATTCACTTCTGTAATACATCCTCAAACCAACATGGTTGAGAGGGTTAATAGAGAACTACGCAAGTTCTTCCGTATTCTACTGCTTGAGCACAAACACTCAGCTTGGTATGATAAACTACAAAATATCAAGAATATTATCAATGAAATCCATCAGGAGATCAATGGAATGACGCGATTAGAAATAATGACAAAAAAGACACCAACTTGAGTCTGGAAAACATAGAGCTCTAAAACAGAAGGGCAACAGGAATTAACTCACGAATAAAAATCAATATGGGTTCAGGAAGCCATCAAAAGAAAATGCCTAAACAGGGCAGAGAAATATAACTTAAATAAGACGGTGACGCATCGAGAATGATACAAGGTAGTATTAAAAGTCCATAGCCTGTCCGACAGATTCCTCAAACAAACGGGGAAATTCGTGCCGGTGTTGGAATGGCCATCTCTGAATGCCACAATTTAAATTTAAATATGGTGTCCTAAAAACGAATCCCTTGTCTGAATTTTTCCTATACCAATGTTCATATATAATTTCAAAATTTGTACAAAAATGTGAATGATGATAAATAGATAAGTTTAATAAAACAAGGCGATTGTGCAAGAATTTCTGCTTTATTTACACAATTAGAAGCTGATTGCACTACTTGTAAGAGGGCTACGTCACCTTCAGCAAGGTTTTCCATCAAGTTATTTTTCTCCCAAATGATGAAATTGAAACATTTAGACTCTCAATGGGATTTAACTTGCTGTATTCACGTGTCGTGTCTAGATTCCCCGAAAATATTCTATTAATTTTTAACGAATTTCAATTAACAGCAGATCATTGTATTGCGTAATTTATTCTCAACATATAATTCGTTCTAATCATATTTAATATTATTCAGGAGATTGTTATTAAATAAAATAATATTTTAATTTGTACAATAAATATTTAAGAGAATTCGGGAAATTTTAGGAATTTTAGGATTCAAGAATATTCAGGGAATTCAGAAAAATCAAAGAATTTTAGAAATTAAGAATATTCAAGGATTCCGGGGAAGTCAAGGAATTAAGGGATTCTCAGGATTTTAGAAAATTCAGGAGATTCAGAATGTTTAAGCATTTCAGAAAATTCAAGGAATTCCGAGATTTGAAGGAATTTAGGGAGTATGTAAGATACGTATTTCATCAAATATCTATAATTAGATACTTCATAATTGGGTTGTTGACAATTTCATTGGTTTGTTGAAAATTCAACTCTTAGTTAAAAATACAAGTATTTGGTTAAAAGTAAAACTATTTACTTATAAAGTTATAAATGCTACTTTCTAGTCAACTTTTTTCAAAATTGTTCTACTTGAAAATTCAATTAAATATTTGGTTGAGAATGCAACTATTTTTGGCTGAAGTCCGTTTAGTTTGAAAATTTATCTTTGTGTGTAAAAAGTCAAACTTTTTTTAAATTTAATTATTGTTATTTATTTTGATAATATGTAATCATTTTCGGCCGGAAATTCAACTTCTAAAAATGTCCATTATTTGGTTAAAAATATAACTGTTGTTTCCTTGAAGAGATTACCTGAGTGTATTTTTCAAACGTTCGTACATCAAACTGAAGCGTTATTACAATGTCATATCTTAAATATTTATCGCTAACATGAACACAATTATTATAAAAAATGCAGTTAAGTGTACCTACCTGACTTTTAAGACTCTACTGATTCTATACCCAAGCGTCTGCGCCCGTCTTTCAAAATATCAGTACAATGTTAACATAGAATATATTTTTTGATTACCTAAATTTTCCAAATTTGAATTATTCTATAGTTCACCAAGAATATCACACCAAGACTCGTGTAAAGTACTTCTTATTATTAGTTCTCGCATAGCCAGTATATGAATCCACCGAAGCTCGAACTCGCGTCCTGACAACGCTGAGGTTGAAATTATTAATTGCACTTGTCAGCCTCCTCCTGATGGTCCACCTGCATAACTATGATATGCCTTATAATATTCTTGAAGGTAGAAATTCTTGACTGATTTCGCTTCACTCTCCTCGGGGAATAAATCTATTTTGAATGTTCCTTCGTAATCCCTTGTTTTAAGGTATGCTACATTGCTTGCTGCATTATGTGCTTCTGAATTTACTTGATGGTAAGGGGAGTGTACAACAGCATGAGCCTTATCGTGCTCGAGAACAAGTGGAAAATGACGACTCACACCCAATATCAGTACTTCACTTAAGGAAAGAGTGTACCACTTGT
>CAKNWT010315750.1:0-22409 GCA_932066315.1 Andricus coriarius
TAAAAAAATGATATTTATTGAGGAATTAAAAAATGGTTAATATATTCTTACAATACACCAATTTGAGAAAAAACTGGACATCTCTGTGTCAATTTTGAGAAATTTGGAGAATAAACAATAAGTAATTGTTTATATAATTACATAATGTTTTAAAAAAAATTTACTTCTCCAAAAAATGACAAACTGTTACATTTCAATCAGAAAACACGATTATTTTGTACATTTTTTGGTTATAAATGATTGTTTAAATAAGTGACATTTGTTTAAACAATTAAAAATTGTTTAGAAAGTCATGGAAATATTCAAATTATCTATTAGTAATCATTTGTATGAAAAAGACGACGGAATTTAGTACACGGTACGTGGCACATTGATAGTCAAATGGTAGAATCACATCCGCAATTTATTAAAATGTCTAAACTCATCGAACGCCTACCAGATGGAGATGTCAAGAATTTTTGTTATAAGAAAAAAATCCCCGAAAACCCGATATTTTATCAGTTAATTTCTCTGAAGAAGGATTTCAAAATTTTCGGACTTGATATATTTTATATAGTAATTGAGTTTTCATCGATATCTCTCCGAGCTCCCTCCAAGCTCCCTTCGTACTCTATTTTATGTTCTACGTGCACTCCCTCTGCTCAGACTCGTGTAATGCTCGATTTCTCATGACAGAGGTTTTAGAGAATACTAGGCGAGCACAGTAAATTTATGAAAAGCTCGCTCCAACCTCGCGCAGAGCTCTATTTTTCGTGACAGAGCATGTAGGGAGGACTTGCCGATTACTAGGATTTTGCCTCGGGATAACAATCTTGTCATCTGCGAAAGCCAAACCACGCACCTTCACCGTTTCGAGATCTACACCTTCTTGGTCGAAGAGGGCCATTCTTAGACACTTGTCCATAAATATGATAAATAGTCACGAGGACATAACGCATCCTTGTCTAACACCCTGAAAAATATCGAACCATTCACTCAGTTTCCCATTAACCCTTACACTCGCTTTACTGCCTGCATATATTGTTTGTATTGCTTGTAGGAGCCATCCATGGACTCCGTACTCTTTAAGGACTTCCGAAAGTTTACTTCTATTTACCTTGTCGAACGCTTTTTCTAGGTCAACAATTGCACAGAAAACTTTCTTTTCTACTCTTAATCTTTTTTCTGTGATCTGTCTTGAGCTGAATATCTGATCTGTGCATGATCTTCCTGGCATAAATCCACTTTGGACTTTCCATATCTTTTCTTCTGTAATTTCCATTACCCTACGAATAAGTATTTTTGAGTATACTTTACTTACGGTACTTAGTAAGCTAATACCTATGTAATTATTGCAGTTTTTTTTATCTCCCTTTCTTTTGTATATTGGTACAATAATCGCTTTTCTCCAATCGGCTGGAACTTGTCCCGTCTCGATGCATAAATTGATCAATTCGCACACCCTGTGAGGTATCTACTCGTCACCGTATTTAAGCATTTCAGAATTAATACTGTCTACACCAGCAGCCTTACCATTTTTTAAACTCTTAATTATATCTATAACCTCAGTGACGCAGACTTTTTCAATTGGGTTTTCTAATGTATTATTTTCTATCTCGCAGCTCTGTTGTCCTATATCTTCACCTCCTAATAATTATTTCCTTATATCCCCAGGAATTGACAACAACCCTCACGAACTACCCCTACCACATTTAACGAACCCCGCCTCGACTGCCTTCAACTAAATTCGCCAAAAAAATGTAAATAAATAATATTCACAACAAACGCATTTCCAAGACTGTAGTAAATATCCTTATGATCACAGAGATATCCAACAACCCTCAAGAACTACGCAACCTACCACATTTAACGAACCCCGTCTCGACTGCCTTCAACTAAATTCACAAAAAAATTAAATAAATAATAATCACAACAAACGCATTTCCAAGACCTTAGTAAATATCCTTATAACCACAGAAACATCCGAAAACCCTCAAGAACTACACTTCTACCACATCTAACGAACCCCGTCTCGACTGCCTTCGTCTAAAATCGCCAAACATTTTTGAAACAAATAAGAATCACAATAAATGCATTTTCAAGTCTGTAGTAAATATCTTTATATCCACAGGAATAGCCGACAACCCTCACGAAATACCGCTGCCAAATTTATCGAACCCCGTCTCGACTGCCTTCATCTAAAATCGCCAAACAAATTTTAAATAAAGAAGAATCACAAGAAACGCATTTACAAGACTGTAGTAAATATTCTTATAACTACAGAAATATCCAACAACCCTCAAGAACTACCCCTACCACATGTAAATAAACGAGTTTCGGCAGCCTCCATCTAAAATCGCCAAAAAAATTTCGAATTCATAATAACTACAAGAAGCGACTCCAGTTAATATTCTTTTTGCCGAAGTAGTTTAATGTGCTAGAGTTAGTTCTTGGGGATTGTTGGATATTTCTGTGAATATGATGATATTTACTACTGTATTGGAAATGCGCTTGTCCTCATTATTATTCATTTAAAATTTGTTTGGCGGTCTTAGTTGAAGGTGGCCGAGACGAGGTTCGTTTAATGTGGTAAGGGTAGTTCTTGAGGGTTGTTGTATATTTCTGTGGTTATGAGGACATTCACTACAGTCTTGGATATGCATTTCTTGTGATTCATATTTATTTAAAAAATTTTCGGTTATTTTAGAGGAAGGCAACGGAGACGGTGTTCTTTAAATGTGCTATGATAGGGGTAGTTTCGGAAATCGGAATAATACTTATTGCCTAGTTTCCTCTAAAAAACAGCATATGTCGTCTCCTTGAGATTCTGGGACTTCACGTGCACAATATGCTTGATTAGAAATGGATTTTATAAAAACTATTTTATCAACTATTTTGTTCAATATTCGCCTTTTTTCGTTGAATCGAACTGGATGATCAATTATTCTTTTATTGATGAAAACTAGTTTTTTTTTAATGTAAAAATTTGACTATTTTATTGTTGGTTTTAAACCACTATTTTGTTAAATTCATCTTAGCTGTTCGAAAATTTAACTGCTTTGTAGAAATTTTGTTCTTTTGCATTGAAAGTTCACATTTTATGGCAGAAAAGTCATATTCCTTAGTTTAAAATTCATCTTCCTTGGCTGAAGATGAACTTTTTTGTCGAAGATTCAACTTTTCGGGTTGAAAATTTACATGTGGCTTAAAAAAATCATCTGTTTAGATTTTCAAATTCAAGTATTTGGTTGACAAAGCAAATTCTAAATTTTTTAGTCCATTATTAACATTTCTGTTGCTAATTAGAAGATTAGACAAGTATACCGCCAAATAGTAACATCTTCTATTTAATGTTATCACCTGGTCGACATCAAATAACATCATCTAATTACTGTTGTTAATTGTTTGTTTAGAGTGAAGTAATTCAGTTTTAGGAGTTTTAGTGTTGGAATACAAAAATATTGGGAACCAATTTTAAAAGCAAGTCAGGTGCGGCGCTTGTTGGTTCTGTAATGAAACACAACAACAAAATTTGCCAGTGCATATTACGATTTCAATACAGTCCAAACTCCGAGCATTGCCGTTTTCGGGTCGCGACCGACGCTAAAGTGGGGGTAGTGCTCGAGCGAGAAATCGGGGAAGCGGCAATGCTCGGGGCGCCAATGCTCGGAGTTTGGACTGTACTTACATAATTCAACATTCAAAAAACATATTTCTCTCAACATTGATGCTGGACACAATTTAAAAAATATATCATTGTAAGAACACCGCATCATCAATCTTTGACAGCATGGACCTCACATTTCAGATGCAGAGGATCCAGCTGATACTATTAGATACTATTAGAGCCTCGTTTTAGTGACCGAACTGGCAACGGGAGTTGACATTTAGTTGGATTTTTTTTTTCATCTTTTATACTCAAATGATGTACATAATTGTACTTTACTGTCGGCTCTTGCATTTCTCAAAGTTTGAAGCCGATATTTCACTTGTAAAAAAGTTCTTAGGTTCAACAAATTCACCCCGTTTTAATTTCGTCGAAAATAATTTTTTTTGCGAAATTTCTCCTTAAATAATGTATGTAAGCGTAGTTTATTTTCTTCTTATACATTTTCCAAAGTTTCAGCATTATATTAAGTTGAAAAAAAGAAAGTTCTTGGATTAAAAAAAAAAAAAAAAATTTAAAGTAAGGTCGGTAATGTAGGTATTTATGTCTGTCACATGACCTTAAACATAAAAATTGACTTTTTTCGTAAAGCGCTCGAGGACCTTGCAATTAAAGTTGGCTTAGTCCCCCTGTGCCTGACGACGATAAGCCCAGTGAAAAATAAAAATAGTGTTTTTATGAACTACCCTACTGTACACGGAAAATTAGCGAAGGATACTCTGCAAACATGAGAATGTCCGAAGGAAGATTCGGTCCGAGTCGGAGGTTAATGTAGACGAATGCAAAGAGCTAAAGGCAAATGCTGCTATCACTATCGTAGTATTTGCTTGTGTGCACGTGTATTACAGTATCACACGCTATTTTTTGCAACAACCGTAAGAATATTTTTATTTGGTTGGTGTGCACGAATTACTTATTTCGAAAGTGTGCATGCGCGTCGATTCGTAGAATATATGTGTTTAAAATTACGGATGCGTCATTATTATTCTCTACTCTACTGGATTGAAGCACTTTGCATCTCATTTAGAGGCATGGAACTTCTGACTTTCGAGGTTGCCCTACCGAAAATCAAGACGATTTCTAGATAATATTGCCTAGGAGCACATCATCTAGAATTGACCCCTTTCTAGATGATACTAGTCGAATGCTAGACTGAAAAGGGTCGCAGGTAAAACTTACTAGACACAACTAGATGAACTGTAGACGAACCCTAGACAATGTGACCGCCATAAAATTGTCCTAGACTTTCGCTAGAGGACCTGAGTCTAGAAAATATCTAAAAATAATGTAGATTTCCGGTAGGGTGGTGTTGAAAAAAGTATATTTGCTGTAAAGCTAAGAGCAACTTCGGACTGTATTATGCATTCTTAAGACCCGTATAACTCCATGGTGTATCCTTAATACCCGTAACTGAAAACTTAGCAGTAATTTTTGTTCGGACTTCATTCTTTGTATCATTAAGCCTTTTTTTGAAGAAAAAACGAATTTTCAGCCAATGCATCGCTTCTTTTGGCTCCCTTGCTTTTGAGTACCTGCAATCTCTCTCTCTCTCTCTCGCCCTCTATGCCACTCGGTAAAACAGATACCGACATTATCGGAATGACAGAGACTTGAAAAATTTTATTTAGCAAAATATATTTTTTTGCTATTGTCCCTTAAAAAAAGAGTTCGGGGACGTCCGTTACTCTATTTTATAGCATCTCCGAATTCAGTTTTTAACAATTTTAAGTTTTGTGGACAAAAACCCGGAGGAACTGAACCCGATTGAAGTATCACATGCCCTTAAAATAATGTAATTACAAACTCTCAATACCTCAATTGTGATTTCTACGAAAATCTTCAACATTTTTCCAAAAATTTCTCTATATATTTTATCGAACTTTTTTAATCGGAGTTCAATATAAAGTTTACATAACTCTTGTAGAGTTATTCCAGATTTGTTCTACATTCAACCCTGGAAGTTATACAGAATATAGAAAATTTGTTCAAGGTTCGCTCTCATTCGACTGTCAATGCATTTATCATGAAAAATAGTATGTGATACGCGTGTATGTAATAATTCTTAAATTCACTTTTATCTGGGAAAAGGAGAAATGATTTTTGTATGTTCAACAAAAGGTTGCTAATAAAATATTTTCCCTGTCAAATTATATACTCGTACTTAACGCCAACCATTTAATATTTTTCAGAGGAAGAGTAAATACACTGAAGCAAAATTAAAGGCGTTGAAGGCAAGAAACGATTACATTCTCTGTCTAGAAGCATCCAATACAACGATACACAAGTATTTTGTCGACGACTTGTCTGATCTCATCGATGTGAGTGTTTTTCAAATTAAACTATATTTCTGCTCGCTTCTCAAGGCTATAACTAAATTAACGATGAAATGAGCTGCGTATATGTGAATCAATTTACAGTTTGTAAATATGTTTAAAGAGTAGGGGGGCTGGGGAGATTGGCCCAAGTACGCGGAAAATTGCGTTACGAAATACTTGAACCCCTCAGCCTCAGCATCAAAAGTGTCTGGTAGGTGTAAAAAATTTTCAAAATGTCTTCTGTTCGCTTTGAATGAAAAGTAATGAATAAAAATTAGGAAAAATATATTGTACATTATATAATATTTCTCATTATATATGTATATTTCTCATTATTTAAATAGTCTGACCAAACTCTCGCAGCAATATCTGCCACTTTGGGAAGGTATAGCCTGCGTTAGTTGATTACATTTTTACGTAACTTAACATTGATACAAAATTTGAAAAATAATTATTCTAAAAAACACAGTATACTTCGAGAGCGATTAATAACATTTCACTGGCACGCTCCAGTCCTACTTTAGAAAAATCATTATTAACAATAAGATTTTTATGTCAAACTTAATCAAATTTAAAGGAAATAGTCAACTGTCTTTACTGGATGTGTTCTGGAATCTTTAATTGGCCCTATTTTAAAAATTATTACTTGCCTATTTCAATAAAAAATAGTAATACATTATTGACATTCAGATTTCTAATATTCATATTTTGACATCAAATCTAATGTTAAATTCTAGAAATCACAATTTCCTATTTACTAGAGGTATTTGGGAATTGTTAGTTGGTCCTTTTTTTAAATTTTGCTTGCCTATTTAAATAAACAGCATTGATTGTCTTGTATTCCAACACTGAAGCCTTGGTAGCCACGCTGGCGCAGATTCGATTCCCAAAGCAGGAAACAAGGTTGGATGTGTTTTCATAAAACTTCGTTTCTGTTCCTTGGTATACTACCCCACCAATACACTATAGTTTGTAATTAATCCTATAGTACAGTCGCTAATGACCCTGGAAGTTGATGAGACTATAAATACTCCATTAATGCAAAAAATTAAACGAATTAAAAAAATCATCAACTTTCTTCACTAAGGGTGTTACGGAATCGCTGGTTGGTACTAATTTCATACGTGTTGCTTTTATAGGTTAATCAAAAATATAAATAAAGTATTAAGATTGATATTTCGTCGCCAATCTTAATCAAATTAAAAAAATAATCAAGTTTCTTTGCTTGAGGTATTCAATGATCGTTAGCTGGTCCTAATTTTATCATTTTCCTTTGACTAGTTACATCAGCAATAGCGAAAAGTTATTAATAAAAAGATTCTAATGTCAAACTTCAATTCAAAAAATAATAAACACTCTGTACTAGGGGTATTCAGGAATCGGAAGTTGGTCCTTTTTCAGAAATGATTGCTTGCTTAGTAAATCAACAATAGCAATAAGTTATTAACATTTATATTTTTACATCATTTAATGAAATTTAGGAACTCATCAACTCGCTTTACTAGGAGCATTCCGGGATCGTTAGTTGTCCCTAGTTTCATATGTGTTGTTTGCCCATATCAATCAAAAATAGCAATAAATTATTAACAATTAGGTTTTGACGTAACTGGGTTCGGGGGCACCTCAGTCGATTAAACAGTTATCGGTCAGTGGCCGATAGTCGGCAATTGTACTGTCGGTAAGGTAGTGCACTAAAATTCGATCTTGACTTGGTCAACAAGGATGGTCTCTTTAATACCGACCGAGGTATAAAATACTCGGGATTCCCGGTTTTCAGAGAATAATCGAACTTTCTGGAAATATTTACGTGATCTCAGACGATTTTCTATACATCGAAGTTTCTAAAAGTTTTGAACATGAGAAGCTATTGCTTTTGAAGTTTCCTTTGTCGCTAAACTTTCTAGACGCATCAGTATTGGATATAATATCTAACTGCTTTGCAGGAAAGATCAAGTGATATTCTTAACTTCCAACTAGAACGGTACATATCTAAAATTCAATGTGTCGAGCCTTCCAGAAATTTCTTTGTGGACGTGAGTCTGAAGATGTTGTACATATCGAAGTTTCCAGAAGTTGTGATGTATGACGTATTGTTTCAATACTTCTAGTTGTAGAGGCATCGACGCAGATTATCATAACAATCGCTTACTCTAATATCTAACGCTCGAAGAAATGAGTGCGCGTGAAATTTGAATTGAACCCAACGACTTTTATAGAAGTCCAGCGCTGAAAAGACGGATAACTAGCAATATTTCTCCTTTTGAAACCAACCCAACGACGTGTCTGTTAAGTCCAACGCTAAAAGAGACAACAGCCAGCAATATTTTAGATTTTGAAACGAACCCAACGATGACTGAAAATATTCAACGCTGGTAGGAACGATACCGCGTGATATTTGAATTTCGGAATGAAACTAAATTACGTCTGTAAATGCTTGAAAAAAGCCAAACAAATTTACTCAGTGTGTTGCAGTGCTATCTATCAGTAATTTAAGTAACTATTGATTTAAAATTTACTAGTATTTAAAGAAACTAGAGTGCTACCTCATCTTACTAACTAATGTTTAACTAAGTAAAAAGTTTAAAGAAATTTTTGACTTGTAAAAACCTCAAATGTTCGTTTATTCAAGAAAAAATATTTAACCTATTTAAAATGTAGAATCTTAACTTAGTTTCACAAATTAATCTCTTAACCTAATTGGACAAAATGGAACATAGTTTACGAAAAAATTCACAACGGTTATAGAAGTCTTCAAGTGTCGTGTTGCTCACTAAAGTATCTGAAGTATTAAAGCAAACTTGAGAGCAGAAGCATTTTGAATTGCACAATTTCATTCCAGCACTGAGTATGGTGATTGCACATGATGGAAACTTGATTGTAGAATTTTTTCAATAAGGACAGCCCAGATCTTTCAGATTATTTACATTCTGTAGAAAGTGGTCCAATCATTTTTTCTTTTCCAGTCCTTTAACGTGGACTGCACTAGTGCCACGTAGTGTATCTCGAATTATAAGCCTTACTTCTTCGTATAGTATGTCACCGGAAGTCCATTTGAGACCGTGGTAATTGCGCGTCAGTCACGAACTTTCAGTCCTGTATTTAGTAGGCAGCGAGTCCCAGTAGCAGGGAAGTTCAAACAAGTAGACCATAGGTGGAGCCTCTTCCTGAAGAGAATTTATAGCCAACTCCTTGAAGACGAACTAGCTGGTGGGCTTCTTGAAGCCGTGCACGTTCACGATGAACTTCATATCGATGAAAAATGAACTCTGTTGCTGAAATGACCTCTTTTATACATGTTGTCTATCATCTTAAATAAACTTCTTCACACTACCACTAAGTGGTTGGTACTGAATGATACGGTCATGTATAATTAGACGATCTTTGCATAGTCTTCAGCAAATCCTAGGATCGTACTAAGTAGTATAGTGACATCAAAGTATCCCTCATCATTGGTAATATGTTTTGTTCCTTCTGGGATGTCGAGCCATCCTGCATTCTCCATAAAATAAATTTGTTCAGGGGTAAGTTAGGCATGAATCTTATAGTGAGCTATGGACACATCAAATATCAATCCTCCTCTCTCACAGTCTTTAGACACATTATGCACTCGTTTCTCCATTTATTTACTTTGTCCAGCTATATGTTTCTAGACGATGATGACGGAATCCGGGTCAAAGCTTACTCGATAATGGGAACAAGTTTTACACACTCGTCGAGCAACATCTTAACACCTGGTCTAGAAGTTATTATCAAAGTTTTTCCACACCTCCACTTTTTTTCGTCTTTTCTTTCTCATACACTATTTACTCCACTAAGGTTTATTTATTTTGTTTTATCACTATTCGCTATTCACTATTCAGATGCTTCTTACCCTCAGATCGAAAATGGAATGACTGGGCTTCTCTCCAGTCCGGCTTTTATTAGATGTTACCCCACTCTACACACCTTAGCATAAGTTTCTAGATATTTCGATGCACTGAATCTCAAAAGCAAGAGCCCATTCTAGAAACTTCAAACGTTCTTTCTCGAATCTAGGTAAAGATGGCATACAAAATCGAGGCTTCTAGACATTTCATGAAGGTATGCAACGAACCTTTCAGAAACTTTGATCGATTGTTCTTGAATGTAGGTATAATGGGGGTAATGGTCTATAAACACACAGTATCTGGTTTCGGTGACTTCAGTCTTCCGTTGGACAAACAGCGTAAAGTTAGTCATATTTTGAACTTTTGAAATTTGCAGTGAAAAGAAAAAAAATGCTCACACGAAATATGATACAAGAATTGTGGCTGAGGTGGAAAGCCAACTTGCAGACTTCTTACCCAGCAGAATCATGAAGATCTTCGAATATGCAAACTATGAGCAATTTAGGGTGGTCCAAATTGACATCCTTAAAAATTTGATTTTTGGTGATCGACCCCCTCCCCCCCACACAATTTATTCGTGTTCCGGTAAAATAAAATCCGTAGTTTTTTTCTATAAGTGAAGATTTTAGAAGTCTTTTTTTCTTAATTTGAAATTGTTTAAACAACTATTATTTATTTAAACAAGTTTTTTCCTCGTGTAAGTCGTGAAAAGTTATTCTTTCGGGATAAATGATATAAAGTTGATAAATGTCAAGAGTACTTCTTTTTGTTTGATCATATTTTGTGATTATTTAAACAATTTTCATTTGTTTAAACAAATTTTCTCCTTAACATTGTACAAAGTAATTTTTTCTGGAATAATGATACAATTAACAGATGTTAAAAGTAATATTTTTTTGTTAAGTATATTTAGAAATTTGTTAAATAATGTTCATTTTTACAAACAATAAAATAATTTGTTCTAAGTAAAGTATATCCTTTTTTTCTTAAAAACACCTCCGTAGATTAATGGAATCAGTGAATTGAAAATGATTAACTTGTAGATCTTTCCTAAAGTATATTAATGAAGCAGAACAGAGAAGTAATTTTCAAAAAAGGGCTATACTTTCCTTAGATCAATAAAATTTAATTTTTTACAAAATATGGGGTATACGTTGTGAAACAAGGACATACTGAATAATAATTGACATAGTATAAGAGGTTCGAAAAAACTAGACTTTGCTCCACATTCCCTATGAAAAGGCGCAAGTGAGTGATTATTAATTGTTTAAATAATTGCGGAAAATCTTAAACAAACATTACTCTTAACATTTGTTAAATGTGTCATTAATTGCAGAAAAGAATAACTTTTCACGATTTACAGGGAAGAAAATTGTTTAAACAAATAAAAGTTGTTCAAAAAAATTGCGAAATATCATTAAGAAAAAAAAATCTAATCTCACAATTCGTAAATTGTGTAATTAATTCCAGAAAATAATCACTTTTTACGCATACAGGGGAAAAAAATGGTTTAAGCAAATGGAAATTGTTTAAATAATTACCAAATATCCTTAAGAAATATATTACTTTCAACATTCGTTAATTGTGTCATCAATTCCAGAAAATAATAACTTTACGATTTTAAAGAGAAAAAATTGTTTGTACAAATGACAATTGCTTAAATAATTACCAAATATGTTAAACAAGAAGTAGTAATCTTGACATTCATCATCTTGATAACATTTATCCCGAAAGATAGTAACTTTTCACGATACTCAGGGGGAAAAATTGTTTAAATAAATAATAATTCTTTAAGCAATTCAAAATTATTTTAAAAAATACTTGGAAGCCCTTCACTTATCGATTAAAAATTATTCATGTTGAAAAATTCAAAAAAATACCGTCTTCAGTATGAATTTGATAGGGAGCTGCTGTTTTGCATTTTTTTGGGCATTTTCCGAGCATAATAAAAGGGGATTGAGTGGTCAAAATTAAAAGTCAATGTATAGAATTATTCCTGAAGAGGTGAATGACTATACTTTGATTCACAAAAATTTGAGAACAAGTACTTCTTTTTTCCATTTGGTTGTTAAGCGAGCTTTTCCCATTAAGAACCCCATGTTGCTTTCAAGAGCCCGAGGACACGGGTAACGTTTAAAAAAAGAAACAAAAAATTACTAATTTTCTTTTTCCGGCCGGAAAACGAACAAATTTGGTGGGATCGATCACCAAAAATATAAAGTCGAATTTTTGGACCACCCTATGAGGATACATTTAAAAAAGTGGAAGAGCGGCCAATACAAAACAAACTGTACTTACACTACATTGTTGGACCTTACAATAATTTTGAATTCAAATATGTAGAATTAGTGATACTTCCTGTGCCAACTCTCGGTAATCTAAGAAGCTTTATTATAATCAAAGTTTAATTAAGAAGAATAAACATTGTGTAATTAATTAATAATTAATAATTTAGGATTAAATTTCAATACCTATGATTTACATTAGACGTAATTTATGAATAAGGAATAATTGAAATTCAAATTTCGTGCGCTTTGCCCTTTGCTAAAAGTATATGCGAGGTCAATATCATCATCATACAGAGATGGAATTGAGGGTTCGGATCAAAGAATGGGTCGCACGCTCGAAAACGTGGAAAAGTATTGTCCACGTGTCTCGTGCTATCCAAATTTTAAAGTTCAAAAAATTAAAATTTTTAAAATATGGTCATATAGAAAAGGCAAGACGAAACTTTTTTGTATTTGCAGTTTTTTTGTCCGATAAATATTTTTAATAGTAAAAATGAAAAAGTGAAAAAAAATTCCCCAAATTCAATTATTTTTTGAAACATAAATCGTCAAAACTCAGCTAAATTTCATTGAAACTGTTTAAAATTTGGTATACGCACGCAGAGTACCCTAACAATGCCTAAAGAAATGAATAAAACAATCAAAATTGCCTATTGTTTTATAATAATTAATTGCAAATTGAGACCGGTCGATAAGCACGTTTTTTTAGTTTCAGCAAAGAAAAGTATCGAGGAAACTTTAGAGTTAGAAGAACTTTCAGTGAGACATTTTTTCCTCACTATTAAAGTAAGATTTCTGGAAATTTTTAGATCGATTCATTAAAAATTGACGGAAATATCCATTATGTAAGAAAGCGTCCTTTATAGGCAAGTACCGGCGAGAGTACAAGCGAACGTTCAGAAGCGCTCGCAATCGTAGATGGCGTCGCGTACTTTCTTACATAATAAATATTTCCGTAAATTTTCAATGAATCGATCTAAAAAATTTCCCTAAATCTTGCTGTATTAGTGAAGAACAAATGTCTCGCTGAAAGTTCTCTCAACTCGAAAGTTTCCTCGATACTTTTCTTTGCCGAAACTAAAAAAATGTGCTTATCGACCGGTCTCAATTTGCAATTAATTATTAATCAACAATAGGAAATTTTGATTGTTTTTTTCATTTTGTAGGTATTGTTAGGGTACACTGCGTGCATATACCAAATTTTAACCAGTTTCAATCATATTTAGCTGAGTTTTGACGATTTATGTTTTAAACCATAATTGAATTTGAAGAAATTTTTTTTTAACTTTTTTCATTTTTACAATTGAAAATATTTATCTGACAAAAAAACTAGAGATACAAAAAAGTTCTGCCTTGCCCTTTTCTATATGACCATATTTTCAAAAATTTAATTTTTTGAACTTTGAAATTTGGATATCACGAGATACGTGGGCAATAATATCCGCGTATTCGAGCGTGCGACCCATTCTTTGATCCTAACCCTCAATTGCATCCCTTTCAACGATGGACTTTAAAAACACCCATATGTTGAAACTCAAATTTCGCGCGCTTTCCAAACCAAAAATTCATTTTTCAGATTTTCTGCAAAAGTCATGTACATTTTTGAGAAAAGAATGGTCGCTTTAATTCAGTCTAGCATTTATGTGTATAATATTTGTAACAACAAATTTGCTTTCTTCTTTCATAACCTAAAATTTGTTTTTACTCTACTTTATGAACTAAATATAAATGCACTTATATTGAAAGCGAACTTGAAATAACATTTAATAACAAACCCATTTTTTAAATAATTCAGTTACAATATATTTTCAGAATTAGTACAAAATATAAAATTCTTAAGGTAAAGCTTATTACATCGTAGATGAAACAATTACTTATTATACAATTCTTTTAAAGGTCTTCTTAAGGGCATGTGGTACTTCAATCGGGTTCAGTTCCCCCGGGTTTTTGTCCACAAAACTTAAAATTTGTGAAAAACTGAATTCGGAGATGCTATAAAATAGAATAACGGACGTCCCCGAACTCTTTTTTAAGGGATAATAGCAAAAAAAAATATTCTGCTAAATAAAATTTTTCTGTATATGCACTATTTGGGGGTTAGGATCGGTTGTCAACTCTCTGTCATTCCGATAATGTTGGTATCTGTTGTACCGAGTGGCATAGAGGGCGTCCTAACGAGCATAAATTAAATTATTTATGAAATATATTTTTTGGATTGCCTACAAACAAGCTTAGTTCCGGGACATTACTTACTATGTTTTATTACTTGTCCTAAGTTTTCGACCCAAAATATTGTGTAGTTTGGAAGTAAAGCTGCGGGGAGAATTACAACACACATAACCTCAAAATACACACATATTAATCAAATTTAGCAAAATGAATTTTTTTTAAATTATTCCACAACAGAAGAGTTCGGGGACGTCCGTTAGCATGTTCGCTATCATTCCCCAAATTTTTAAGGCAAAATATTTATTATTGTAGGAAAAAAGCCGGGGGAACCTAACACTGCTAAAATCGATAATTGTTTATGTATCACATGCCCTTAACATCAAAGAATTACATTTTCAAAAGCTTCAAATGACGCAGTTCTCTTGTAAAACGTCAGGTAATTCTAAAAGCATTTTTTTTTATTACAACGATCAATTGCAAAAGTAATCAAAAGTTTCAAATAACGCAGTTTCTCTTATAAAATGTCAGATAATTCGTAAAAAGCACTTATCATAATGCAACGAATAATTATAAAAGTCATCAACAGCTTTAAATAAGGGCGTTCTCTTATAAAACGTCAGATAATTTGAAAAGCATTTTTCCTAATACAACGATTAATTATAAAATGTCAAATAATTCTAAAAGCATTTTTCTTAATACAACGATTAATTATAAAAGTAATCAAAAGCTTCAAATAACGCAGTTCTCTTATAAAATGTCATATAATTTTAAAAGCATTTTTCTTAATACAACTACTAATTATAAAAGTAAACAAAACCTTGAAATAACGAAGTTTTCTTGTAAATCGTCAGATAATTTGGAAAGCACTTTTCATAATACAACTAATAATTATAAAAGTCATCAAAAGCTTCCAAAACGCTGTTCTCTTATAAAACGTCAGATAATTTGACAAGCTTTTTTCCTAATACAACTATTAATTATAAAAGTAAACGAAAGGTTGAAATAACGCAGTTTTCTTGTAAATCGTCAGCTAATTCGAAAAGCCTTTGTGTTAATATAAAGATTGATTATAAAAGTAATAAAAAGCTTCAAATAACACAGTTCTCTTATAAAACGTCAAATAATTCTAAATCAGGCACTTGAGCGAAAATTCTTACTGGCAGTTGAACAAAATAATGTTGATCCATTCATTAATGTAATCTTGCTCAAAACTAGAAATACATAGCAGTTTAAAGTTTAGTAAAAAGTCATTTTAATCTATCAATAATGAAAGTTTCGTTCGGGTCCCTGTTCTAAATATCGTAGAATAGTTGTTCTTTCATAACTATGAGTTAACACAATAGCAGTAGTTTTATATATATATATACAGAGTGTTTTTTTTTAACTTGAGACATCAAAATATCTCAAGAAATACGCATCCTATGAAAAAATATCCGAAATAATAACTTTTTATTTGCGAGGGGGAAAAGCGACTTTAAACAAATTGACAAATACGTCAGCTTTATTCGAAAAATTTTTTTCGATTCGCGAAAAAAAGAAAAAAAAAACACCCCCCATGTATCAGGGGGGGGGGGAAATTTTTTTTAAATTCCTTTTTTCCTCGAAATTAAAAAATTTTTATTACGGATATTTTTTTCATGGGATGCGTATGACTTTGAGATATTTCGATGTCTCAAGTTAACAAAAACACCCTGTATATGATCCATCGTAAAATCAGTAGTTTTATGACGACGAAATATAGTAATAGTAGCAATTCAAATTATTATTCATATTTAATATTTTGCATGAATCGTGAGACAGTCTTTGAATGTTCAATAATGGTACGGTTAGCTTTTGTTCTGGTGAATATTTTTTAGTAGGATAATTTCTCTTAATTGTCTAAGTATCATCTTTGTCTGTTGAAACTTGTTCCTTTTTAGGTATTCGTGGTGGCAACTTTGCAAGTGTTATATCATTATCATCATTGCCACTGATTTCTGATAATTTAAGGTCCATAAACAAATTGTCATTTTTCTGAGTCTTTTCTTTATTAGAAATCACAGGCAGTGATGGTGATAATATTAAGGTTTCCTGCTGCTCTACTAAAAGTTCATTTAAGATTTGAAGACTGTCTCGCCATTGAGGCGGTAAGGTAGCATGTGACGTTTGAAATGCTGTGGAAGGAGCTGGTGCGTGAAGCAGTGAACGTGGATTTGGTAGCAATTGTGGTTTTGAAACTTTCGAAGTGTCTTGAAGTTTTAGGGTAAATTTTGCTTGGACGTGTTTCTTTACAGAAAGTGTGTGGTGAGGATGTGTGGCTAGCGGATGTGAAACACATGGAGCGCTTGTTACAATAGATGTTGATTTTGCAGACAATGCCGTACCCGATTAAGGTAGCGCTGTTCGTGGCATCTCTAGTGACGGCTTCGATGACTTTGGTAGCAAACTTGAATGTCATGATGTCGATGGAGGTGTTGACAGCTTCGATGACGGTGGCAGCAGATTCACAGGTCATTCATTGCAGGTTCGAATATGTCGGTGGTGTTGGTGACAATCGACGTGAAGGTGTTGACCCAGAGGATGACGACAAGGATGATGGCAGTGTCTTAGCTTGTGATGGTGGTGTCTTCATTAATAACCTTTGCCTATTTTTAAAAAACCCAGAACAAAGTCTGTTTTTATAACTTTTTAGTTCAATGCAGCATTTAATATTTCTTATATCTAATTATTTAATTACGCAGTATTTCAGTTATTGCATATCAATAACTAAACTTGATTCAACTCTTACATTATCGAACACAAAATTAAGTAACTTCCTGCTTTATTCGAATTTTTAGGTTAAGACGTCCAATCGTACTATGCCATCGACAAATGGGTTTATAGCAATCGAATGACCATGAAAGTAACCCTAACAAATAAAATTTGTTGACATATTATCTTGTTATGACTATTTTTACATACATCTTACGTTTTATTATTATTATACCATTAAGCCGTTTCCCTTTCGGGGTAGGCGTGAATTGCTCGGTTGGAAAATAGTAGTATGTGGATGGGTATATAGGTATAGGGTAGATAGGTATATAGGTGTAAGGTATAGATATTTTAGATTGATCTAGAGCGCTCGCGTTGTTTATTTAAACAACACGTTCATTCCGCAACACTGCTCCGACCCAGGTTGCTGATCAATCTCTCTAGCGATCACCCCACGTGGAAAGCCTCACAAAATTGTTATGTGTGGTTCCCCACTTGGGCCCATTAGTATCCAAGGTCTTTGTTTCAGGCGTCATTCACTCTACTCACATTCTTTTTAATTTTCTATATAAAATGGATACAAGTATGAGCAGTAAATAGCTTCTTTTTTTTTTTTTAATTTAAAATTTGAAGGTAACTGAACGACAATAAATGTAAATAGCATTTTGTTTTCATTAATTGTAAAAGAGATTGACATGAAAATGGTGTTTAGTCGTTTTATAGGAATACAACATCTTAAGTAACATTTGCCATAAGTATGGTTTTGACAAGAAATCTAGAAAATTTTTGGTGACTGTTCATCTCTGTCCTTAATTATATTGTTATTATATATTTATTTATTTTAAATTTAATCGTACCTCAGGGCACGGTGAATTACAACGACAGATCGGCGAAACCCTCGCGTGTCTTGAAGACTCAAAACGACCCAAGGATGACAGCTTTCTACACCCATGTCGCAAGTGCCTTTGCATATTTTTTGCACGCGGGTATGGCTTTGAGGTTACGAACCAGTGATAGTTTCGCACCTCCCAGAGTACCGATCACAAGGTCAATCACTTTATCCTAATATTTTGGGTACAGTCTTCGCAGCTCCTTTGTAAGGTCTCGATACCTCTCCTCCTTTTCCTTCTCCTTGGCAGTGATGTTGTAGTCGGCCGAAACCGAGAATTCGATCACGAATATAGTTCCTTTCTCGAAGTCTCGGAGAACGATGTCAAGCCTCGAGTGTACAATGGAAACTGCTGTCCGAAAATCGTAGTTCCAGAAAATTTGACACTTCTCGCTTTAGACATTTGACTCTATCTCCCTCCGAGCGTTCAGCAGGGTAGGCGGGTCGCGGCCAACACCGAAAGAGCGACAAAGATGGTTATAAAGCACTCTCAGGGCCGCGTTATGGCTGTAGAGACACGTCGTTCACGATTGAGTGGGGCACCCGGATAGTATGTGTTCTAGGTAATCAGCATGTATATGACACGCTCTGCAACTATCGTTGGAAACTTCTTAACATGAAATGCAGTCACGGTATACTAAGGTGGAAATGACACTGTCCTGGTATGCGAAAATGAGATCCTCTGTACCTGAATGAAAATCTGATGATCTGAGGAAAGCAAAGGTTAGCTCCTTCGACAAGGGCTGATTTTCTATATTTCTGTGAAAGTTTTCGTGAATTTTCTTGTCGATTAGCTGTTGGCAGAATTTCTCAACCTCTGCTCTCTTTACTTCGGCTTTTAAAAGCGAGGCATCTAGATGGTTAAAATTCAGGCCAAGGGTCTCGGCCGCCTGCTCCGCGGCTTTGTATAGGAACGCTCCTTTACCAATCATCTCGTGTTTCCCGACCATCTTTAGGAGAGGATCTTTGCCATTTGCAACGATTGTAAGCTGTACTCAAAACAATTCGGTTATGAAGACATTGGAGATTCAGAAGTCCGTGTCCGCCTTGACGGCGCGGCGTGAAATGTATAATCGCGGAACGGACGAATTGATATGCAAGCTCTTATGCATACGCATGATCTTACGCGTTGCGTTATCAAGGGCCGTAAGCTCGTTCTTCGTCCATTGAACCACCCCAAACGAGTAGAGTGGAACCGGGATGGCAAGCATGTTAGTCGCAGATACCTTTTTCAACACCGACAGATTCGAAGACCAAATTTGTCGAAGAAAATGCTTGTATCTGCATCCGAGAAACTCAACTTTCTGTACTAAGGGTATTCGATAACCTTTAGTTGGTCCTAAATTTATAGTTTTCGCTTGCCTAGTTTAATCAACAATAACAATAAATTGTTAACGATCATATTTATACGTCAAACTTAATCAAATTTGAAAAAAAATCAAATCTCTTCACTGGGGGTATTCAAGAATCGTAAGTTGGTCCTTTTTCAAAAATGGTTGCTTACCTAGTTAAATCAGCTTTAAACAATAAATTATTAACATTCATGTTTTAACGACAAACCTAATCAAATTAAAAAGAAAAAATTACCTCTCTTTACTAGGGTTATTCCTGGATCGTTAGTTGGGCCACAAAGCACATTCATGTGCTTTGTGCGCTTGTGTGTTGCAATATTTACAACGTTTTTTCTCAAGCGACTAGCTTTGGGCGTAGAGCAGTTTTATCAGTTAGTCAAAGCTCAGTAACGCATCAGCCTATATGATTCAAGCCCTCAAAATTCCTTACTTTATAGTATTTTGGTTCGCTGATATCGCACGATGAGCCTCAACCAACTTTAACTGAAAGATCCTTGAAGTTAGATGATATTTATTGGATACTGCTTTATGTTCCCATAAAAGTAGTTTTCAAAAGAAAAAAAATCCCAATACGATATTTTGTTCTAAAAATTTGTTTCAAAATTTTAAGTTTTTATTTTTTAATTGTTTTTGTTTTTTAAATCTCACTAGCATCACTTAATTACAACATGAGATAAACCGGAGATTAAAAAACTGCTTCAACAAATTTTGCTGTGATAAAATGTTATTTTTCAAATATACCAAAAAACCTCTATAGATTATACAGTTGTCATTTTGGAACAAAATTTCATAATAATTTTTTACTTGGCTTTTAAGAAAAAAGAAGCCTATTATATTTAAAATCCAGAAATTAAAAAAAATAAGCATAAAAACTGTTTTAAAAAAAGCGCTCCCACGATTTTTTAAATTGCATATCAAAAAAATCCGAACATCATCCGAGAAGAAAATTTTGCAAAAAAAGTCCAGTAATAAAATTTGTTAATAACATTTTGCACTAAAGGAATGTATAAAAAATTTTGTATAACTGTTTTAACTCTATATTTATATGATTGAGGCTCACCGTGATTGGATATGAAGTCACATTTTCAGAATTCAAAATGGTCGATACAATGTGATCAATGTGGGAATATAGATCCATTTAGAATATTGAAATTTTGTCTTTAGATTCATTATCAGCAGTCGAAAAAACCCCAGAGTTAGTAATTTTCTGTTATCACTCTCAGATTCTTGATATTCAACCTATTTTGTAACCACTACCGTCAGAAATGATCTGTTCGATCAAGCGCGAATACTATTAAAAATCCCTGCTGACTTTGAAAAGTGATTACTCGTTCAAAAAACGGACGAGGAACTTTTTTAAAAAGGCTCAACTTGAAACCTCGACTTCAACTCGTGGCATGATCTAGGAAAGTTGTAGCAAAAATCTGAAAATAACACCACAGTCTTTGAAGTGTTATATTTAATTTAAGCCAATAAAACTTTGAAAATCTTCACGAATTTTCAAGATAAGATCACAAATTTCCAAACGTGTCTCATCGAGTTTCAGTCTGCAACCAGCGCTGTCGGCCAGCCTCGCTGCTGAAGCGACTGAATCTCGGCGCAAAAACGCTTTTGCTACAACTTTCCAAGGTTATGTCACGAGTTGAAGTCGAGGGAAAAATTCCACAAATTCTGCATTTTCACTTAAAACTTCTCACGCAGTGTATTCTCTTCAAAAATCTAAAAATATCTCTGTTAGGGGATATTCGACGCGAAATTTCGTATGTTGTCCAGTAGTTTTTTAAAAAGTTTTTTTGCTGATTTTTTGAACGAGTAATCACGTTTTAAGGTCAGCAGTGACTTTTAATATTACTCGCGCTAGCCACCGACAATTTCCGACAGTTGTGTATGTAAAAGTGCTCTACAGATGAGTTAAAGTAGATTCAATTTGAAGTAATTCTGAAAGAAGAACAATGTCCTTCCTCTAATAGGTAATTAGATATGACCTCTCAAAGTTGACCATTTTTGCCTGCTTGTGGGGGGGGGGGGGAGTTTCGTTTTTGCAAAATAAATCCGTCGAGGTTAAATTTACGACGATGACGCCACAGGATAAAATAAAGTGTATGGAAATCTGCAAAAATCTTTAGAAAAAGTCTTCATTTCAAAGTCTTCATTTCAAAGATTCAATTTTTTTTCTTCATTTTTGCACTAAAAACTGAATGGTTGTGTTTTTGAAAATACCTTATTTTCTGTGAGTCTCACGACGATATACCTAGAGATAAAATGAAAATAGAACCAGATCTGTTTAAAGTCGCAAAGAAGTGTCCTAACCCTAATAGGTCAATGTATTGATTTTGTAAAGTTGACTCTTTCTGTATAGTCACTTAAGCATACCGTAAAGTGGAACAGCGGCCATATTGCAACATTTGTATGCCAAGTCAGTGATTATGATTCATTGCAAATGTCTAATACGTCTTTTTTATTGATAAACACATAATTGTTTATAACAAAGTCTTGTCATCACAAGTTCTGAGTACTTTTTCTCTTGTTTGAAGTCATATGGCCATGCTCGCCCGCGGACCCCATATCCGGCTTGAAGGACCAAAAATGTTAGCGAATTAATGACGGCTGGCGTGGGCAACGAGGGAGCAACGTATTGTCACGTTATTATTATTATTATAGATTAGCAGTTCGAACTCGAAAGTTCATTGCCTCATCTACCCGAAACCGCCACGCATCTCTATCCTGTGCATCCTCCATCCAGTTTAAGTAATCATGTCCTAGTTCTTTTAGTTCATCCCTTACATTTTTCTCCCATCTGGTTCTCGGTCTGCCTAAAGGTCTCTTACCAATCGCTTTCCCTCTTAAAACTTGCGCCACTGTTCTTTCATTGCCCATTCTTGCTACATGTCCCGCCCATCTCAATTTACGCGCTTTCCTTACTCTATTAATATTTGCTGACCCGTAGAGATCATGCAGCTCTTCATTATGCAGTTTTCTCCATTCACCGGTCTCTTCGTCCCTCTTTGGGCCATAGATTTTTCTCAGTACTTTGTTCTCAAAAACTCTAAACTTATTCTCGTCTCCTTTCGTCAGTGCCCACGTTTCGCACCCGTACATGACGACCGGCATTATTATCGTTTTGTAAATTCTTACTTTGATGTTTCTAGATAGC
>CAKNWT010315752.1:0-20179 GCA_932066315.1 Andricus coriarius
ACTTCGATGTAGGACATGGATTTTAGGACGGGTAACCAATCTTAGTCCCGGACACCAAGGACTTGTGTGATCTGCCACGGTTAACACTTCCATTGGAACCTACAATCGTCCCATCGTCAAATTGATCTGATTCCCAGTCGTGCGCTGACTATATACGGCCAATTGTGCTTCATGGCGGGCGGAATTAAAGTTTTCCTTATACATGGAAATTAATTGTGTGCGTCATGGCGGGCGGCACTAAACTCTTAACCCTCGTACGTGGTATTTGTTTCGTTCATCGAACGAGGCGGGCGGTATGTTAATAATTTATTTGATGTTATTGTTTCCCTTTGATTGACCTTCGGGCTTCATTGATCATCGCATGGAATCCTCCCAATGCTTCTTCTCGTTCAAGGTTCCCTTTCTGTTTATGAGTTTTGGGGGCTACCTTTTGGCTTGTGTGGTGACTCACGTTGTCGCCTGATCGTGCCTTGGTGGGGGGCTGCCGGGCTCCCTTCTTTGAGAGAGCTCAGTTACTATCCAGGTGTAAGCTGGGTAGCTGGTTTTCGGGGTTGCAACGACGGTAGTCATTTGTGCGTCTTTGAGAGAGCTCAGGTGTTCGGGTCCGTGAGTTGAGGTCGGTGACTCTTCAAGTCCTAATTTACTGTTAAGTGATTTCCCGACTCGATCGTCTTCTAGTGTTGCAGGAAGGGACGAGTCGGATGACGTATCACCTCCGGTCGCGTCGGGATCGATCGTTCGGTGAACGATCGTGGTCGTAGCTTCCGGAGGCTACATCTGTGCTAATTTTCACCAACAACCAAAACCTTTTTTTGGACACCAAGGGAGTGGTCCAATGGATATACTCGGGGACTCGTATGCCGAACTCAATCGATAATAGGTATTTAGCGACTCTGACATGACCGAGCATTGTTCCTTCGCTAGCCCACGCCAGTCCGTCATTAATTGAAAACAACATCAGAGTAGTATTCTTAAAAAATTTTCTCCGGAATTCAGTTCCAAAAAATTCTGATGTTTTAAAAATGATACGTTTTGTAAATATTTTGTTTGTCTGATACTTGAATATGTAAAAAAAATTACATCTTACAAAAAATAATATTTTTTTCGAATTTATTTCCTGAATAATTCGATTTTAACTCATTAAATTACTTTTAAAGTTCATAAGAGGGACGAGCAGTTCGAATTGCACGAGGAGGAAAATGTGATCTGAAACGCAGCCTGTGCTTTAAGTCATGCTGGACTACTTAATTTTGACAAAAGAACATTCTAATATAGGACATTTTTTCAGAAAAATATGCTCTACAACATTTACTTAAAGCGTTTTTTCCTCAAATTCACAGTTTAGAAATTATAAATGCAAACATTACAAAGTTAGAATTTTCTAAATTGAACAATCGTAATTTGAACTTGTTTATTTAGAAAAATTATGGTTTTTATGATTTAACGAAATATGATGTACCTGTGTCCAACGAATGTATTTCTACAAAATTTTGAAACATCTAATGGACGTCAGACAGTTGATTCATGTTTCATCACGCTGAAACTATTTCTCGCGACCGCCATATTTGACGCCAGTTTTCTAAGGGTTCCGTAAACTTGAAATTACAAAAATTGTCATATCCCTCCCCAGGGTATCGAAAACCATCTTCGTGGTTCTAACTAAAGAAAGAAAGGGCAAGAAATAAACCTGAAATGGAGCTTACTAACTTCGTAGATTCAGATTTTTCATCGGTTTTGAAAAGGTCAAGTAACTTGAAAGCTCCAGGTCCGGACATAGTGCACAATTTCTGTTACAAGTACCTGACGAGTGTGCACCCTGCGTGGGCATGGTGTTTCCAGAAGATCATGGAACACCCAGATCTGTTGGCAGGGTTTATGCTCAAAGTTATTACGTATATGATGCCTAAAAAACAAGACGCTCAAAAACAGTCTGAATTTCAAACGATAGCCTGTCATGCAACAATTTATAAATGCTGTTGCCATGACACAATCACGTAAACATGAAAGAAACTTGCACATGGCATACATTGATTACAAGCAAGCATTTCCTTTCGTATTACATGACTATATGCTTGGAGTCTTGACAATTTAAAAAATCTGCCACTCATTATCGACTTTCTAAGTCATGCTATAATGCTTTATAGTACAAGAATCAAGTAATTTGATCATGGTCAACTAAGTATAACTAGATCAATACGCATTATGACTAGTATCTTTCGAGAATCCTCCTTCAGTGCATTATGGTTCTGTTTAGTTTTAAACCCATTGAGCTATACACTGAAAAAAGTATGTCTTATGGGTTCAAAATACATGATAATGAGGATAGTAATCAACTGACCCATCTTCTATACAAGAATGAACTGAACTATACGCTAATTCAAGCATTTAATCAGAGAAGAATTAGGGACCGCAGAGCTAGAGAGCGAGAACGAGAATTGCATCAGGGCAATGGCTGAAAGCGAGTCATATAAATATCTGAGTATTCTTGAATCTAAGGATATTCAGCATACCTTAGTTATGAAAAGCCTAATGACTGCCCTCACTACAAGACTCAGCATAGTTCTGAAGAGTTCTCTCAACTCGGCAAACAAGATCACGGCAATCAACACTTATGCCATCCCTGTCCTCACGTACTCTTTTGGGCTCATCAAATGGTCGAACACGAACCTTAGAAGGTTAAACAGAACCATCTGCGTCGAAATAACGATGCAGTGAATGCACCACAGTAATTCAGCGATTGAAAGGGTAGTTCCACCGCGACATAGAGGGGATAGGGATGTTTTAGATAACAAGAAACTGTGTAAGTCACAAGTTATTCAGTTGCGAGACTATTTTAACAGTAACATAGATGTTACGCTTGACAACGCCATCTCTAAAGCGGATCTCGATTACACGCCCTTGAATTTGAGATCAGAGAAGCCCTTGAATATCAGGGTAGAAACCATAGAGGGGTTAGAAACGCAATAGAGACGAAAAGCCATCCATGAGAAGCACCCCAAAATGTTAGATCAATATGAAGTTGATAGTGAGGCGTCCAATATTTGGCTGATCAAAAACGTCTTATTTCCAGAAACGGAAGGATTCGTCATTGCAATTCAGGACAGGGTTATCAGCACCATAAATTATCGCAAGGACGTGTTACATCAAAACGTGAATAACAGGTGCCGATTATGTGGAGATACGAACGAATCCATCCATCACATTATTGATGGTTGTCGCTTAATGGCACAGAGAGAACATATGCACAGACATAAGGATATGGGGGAATTATACATAAACAACCTGCCCTAAACCTGGGACTCTTAACAGAATGGATGCCTTTTTATAGACACATTTTAGTGCCTGTTTTATAAAGCGAAGATTACATCTTATATTAGGATGTTACCATCGAGATAGATCATTATATCCTAGCCAGTCGACCCGATATCGCGATGCAGAAAAAAGGCGAATGAGTCCATATCATCGACATTGCTTGTCCACTTAACCGGAATTTGCAGGCAACCTATACAACCCATATCCATAAGTGTAGCGAGCTAAGACATGAAGTAAAGAAAATATGGAGGGGCGTGAAACATGCATCTATTCATCCTATTGTGATTTTGGCTACAGGCAATGTTCACGCAAGATGTTCTGAACATCTTGAACATTTGAGAGTCAGTAGTGTACTGACAGCAGCTCAGAAAGCGGTGGATGGTAGCTCTAAGAAAGCATACAGAGGCGTCTGATGTCACATACAACGCTCGCGGTCGCTGCGTAAGAACAACGGCGATAACAGACGAACTCCAAACTACACAGTCTCCTAATTTCGTACCTATTAGAACATCTTCGCAAAAGATTTCAAACATCGTATTAAATTAATTGATAACATCCTCATCGCCTTAGGCATTTTACATAGTCCGTGGCTAATGATGGAAAACGAGGTTCATCCGAGAATAAGTTTTGTAAAAAAATAATAATAATCGCAAAGAGCCTCGGTGGCTCAAGCGTTAGGCGCTCAAGCTTACGTTAGAGGTCCGGGGCTCGATCTCTGAGACGGTACCTCTGTTGTAGGTACCCCCATCATGCACTGGGCTGTAACCTAGCCCGTGGATGATAGGATAAAAAACAGGCTTTGCCCAATATGTCAAATTAGGCACACTGCTTTTGTCAGTTCACTTGATTTCATTACAAAAATGCCTTTCACATATTGGGCTGGAACCATCTTAAACCTAAGAGAGAAATAAGCTTCCTTTTTTTATATACTGGCACACTTTTCCAGAAGAATACAAAAAAAATCTACCAACAAATTAGAGAAAATTTTTTTCTTAATTTTCAAAAATATATGTACAAAAAATACTGCTACGAAAAATTTGGTAAAAATATATTCTCGAGTAGACAACCTAAATATGTTTTGAAAATAGAATTTTGGATGTATCTCTAATGGACAATTGTCTCAATAAACTACGCAACATATATTTTGTTCATTGAAATCTGTTGAGCCATTTTCGTGTAAAAACCCTTTTTATTCTTCTTTTATCCTTTACAGCTCCTACAAAAATGCGATTTAAAGATCAAAACTTGGAGGGATTTCCTGAACATCATTAGCCTTTTGAAACGTGATTCCAGAATCGAGTATGCCTTTTAAGTGTCGAACAACTCTTTAGCAGCCTTCTAATGTTCCATATCATAACAAATGTTGAACTGATTTAAATAGCTCACTGCATATGTTAAGTCAGGCCTCGGTCATGTTACCAAGTATGGTAAGGAACCAATAAATTCTTGGTAGTATATCTTTGCATAGTTTCCATGGAAATCTTTTTTGGGTTTATACAACGTAAGACTCTAATCCACTGGAGTAGCGATAGATGATGATCTTCGATGTATTTTCCTTGAGTGACCTTTATCTTCCCCTCGATGTGAGCGAATTCTATTCGTAGACCGTAGTGAATTTCATGACGATGTTTCATCTCAAACTGCGACATCAATAACTGATTCAGATTCTTGATCAATTAGATATTTTTAGATAGTACTAATATGTCATCAACATTAACTGCTAAGATAAGTAAATCCCTTTTTAGCGAAGTAGATGCAAGGATTAGCACTTAAAGATTGTTAGCCGAAACTCTTCAACTTGTCAAATTTGAGATTCCATTGTCGTCCAGATTGACATTAACCGCATAAAGATTTGTTTAATTGACAGACTTTGTTTCCCTTTTTGTTTTCGTGCACTATTTCCAGAGCTTGATCGGAAAGTTTTTTGTTTCCATTCATGTACATTTCTTCTGCAATATCACCATTCAAGTAAGCAGATGATACATCTAGTTGATGTGTCTTCATGTCCATCTCGATGGTTGGTGCCAACAAATAGTCGGACACAACTGATACGAAAGACCGGAGCTAATATTTCATCATATTAGAACCTCATAATCATATTCTTGGAAATTTTCAGAGCATTGTAGAAAAACGTAACCGGAAAGATATTCTTACTTAATTCTGTAAAAAAATTGAGCCTATTTGTTGAAAACTAGGCAAAATCTTCATTTTTTAACCGTAATTGTTTAAATAATTAATAATTCTTGTAAATTTACAAAGCAATATAGAAAAGAGTCATCGAAAAGACATTCTTAGTTGACTCCGTAAACGAATTGTGCCTATTCCTTGAAAAATGGTCAAACTCTGAATATGTTCGTAAACATTGTTTACCAAATGAAAACTTATTGTAAATTTGCAAATTATCATTGAAAAAACTTACTGCAAGTACATTCTTGGTTATTCCGTAAACAAATTGAGCCCATTCGTTGAAAAATGACCAAACTGTTAATTTTTTAAATAATCAATAGTTCTTGTAGATTTGCAAAGCATCATAGAAAAAGGTCATCGAAAAGATATTCTTAGATAATTCTGCAAATAAATTGAGCCTATTCGTTGAAAAATAGCCAAACTCTGAATATCTTTATGAAAATAGTTGAAATTATTAATAAATAATTATTGAATGTTTGCAAAGTAGCTTAGAAAAGAATTATTGGAATTACATTCTTTCTTGATACCCTGAACTAATTGATCATATTCGTTGACAAAAGGCCAAGCTCTTAATTTTGTTATAAGAATTGTTGAAAAAATTCATAATTTTTGGAAATTTGTAAAGCATCGTAGAAAAAGTCATCGGAAAGATATTCTTAGTTGACTCCGTTTTCTTTAAATATATATGAGCCAATGATGAACACATTTTTTTTAATTTTATAAACTTTAATTTCCAAACATTATTTTAATTTCAATGTTTGAAAAAAATAGCACAGGATGAATTCATATTTTCAATTGTATAAGATTGCAATAATTGTTACAATTAGAAGGAGTCATATTCTTTGAAAATGTAACTGAAAGTTAAATAAAATGAAATTCTAAACGTTCATAATTTTGTATTGTTAGTTAAAATTAGAAGGATGTAAGTGCCTTTGAAAATGTAAATGAAAGTAAAATAAAATTAATTTCTAAATGTTCATCATTTGTATTGTTTATTATTCTAGTTAAAAAAAAATTATTTAAAAAAAAAATTAGGCTATATAATTTTAAAAAGGAACATTAAGAAATGAGCCAAAATGTTAATTAAAATGGCAATTTTTTCTTTAAAAATAATTAGCCCAGGATCAAATCATATTTTCAATTGTTAAAGATTTCAAAAACAATTTAAATTTGAAAGAAGTCATAGTCGTCGAAAATGTTACTAAAATAAAAATAAAATGAATTTCTAAATATTCCTAATTTTTAATTATTTATAATTATAATTTTTTAAAAACTTATACTTGAAATCGTAAATTTTTTTTTTTTAATTTGCTTGAAAGCTATCTAAATTTTGAAAAAATGTTAAAAAAGGGAACAGGATGAATTCATTAAATTTTGTAAAGAATAAAAAAAAATGAGACTCAGCCGAATTCTGTACGATCACAGTAACTTATCAGTATAAATCTTTTCTTCGATAATGTAAACAGATGCGATAAGCGTCGTGACTCGACGCACTCACACTCTCGGATTGACGAGGCTAGACTGGGTAACATAACAGTATGCCAAGCTAGTGACGCCGATGAGCGATTACGAACCTCCTTTTTAATATAGAAATCTACACCTGGTCGTTTGTAAATCCTCGAGCTACGAGGCGAGCTTTTTCTTTGTTGGTATTCTACCGACATTCTGCTTGATTCGTAGTTTTCATAATCGTTTACATAATTCATAATTGATGGTCTATGATGCTTCAAACTTTTGGACGATCGACAATTTCTCCGGTGTCGTTTTCAAGTAACGCCTCGAATTCATTGCGAATTTCATTTTTCCATTCATGGCTGAATTTATTTTTTTTTGAGGCCATGGGAGCGAGGGACTGTATTTTCGTGGGTGTCATTTATATACCTTTTAGATTTACAAAGCATCATAAAAAAAAGTAATCGAAAAGATATTCTTAGATAATTCTGCAAAAACTTGAGCCTATTCGTTGAAAAATAGCCAAACTCTGCATTCGTTTATGAAAATTGTTTAAATTATTAATAATGATTGTAAATTGAGAAAGCAACATAGAAAAGATTCATCAGAAAGACATTCTTAGTTGAATCCGTAAACAAATTGTGACTATTCGTTGAAAAATAGCCAAACTCCGAATATCTTTATGAAAATTGTTGAAATAATTAAAAATTATTGTATGTTTGCAATGTATCTTAGAAAATAATTATTGGAATTACATTTGTTGAGGTCACGGGAGCGAGGGACAGTGTTTTGGGGCGTGTCATTTATATACAGCCAAATACCTATTTTGCCACGGAACTCGAATCGGACATTTTTACCCATGTACCTAACTTTAATAATATTATTCTCACAGGGGATTTTAATAATAATTTAGATACGATTTATAATCATACTAAATATTTAACAACTATGATACATATTGCTGAGTTATCTATTGTCCCACGTAATTCCACCCATCACACTGATCATTCCAGTTCCCGAATAGACCTAATGATAGTAGGTGCTCTTGATAAGCTGAACCAAGTTCTTATCAATATTAAATACAAATATATCTGTACTCAATCCACAAACCGTAACCAAACCCATATAAGAAGTCTTGCATATGTAGATGAGTGTAAGTTTCAGGAGCACTTAATGAACTATGATTGGGAAAAAATACTAAGAATTTAAGGCATTAATAGTAAATTAAATCTTTTGTGCTCTTACTTAATTTCATCGCTCGATCAGTTTGACGCTTTGCATGTTGGGGGTGGAAGGAAAGTGAAGAGGTAAATAGGACACAGGAGAGGTATGTAAACTGGACATTAGGGTTGGCAAGGAACACGCCTAATTATATTGTCAGGAGTTAGACGGGGAGAGCGAGTTTAGGGATTCTAGCGGGGAGTCGGGCGTGTAAATATGAGGAGAAATTTTTTGAAGAGGGTGGAAGTAAGCTGGTTAGGGAGTGTTGGTAGGAGAAGGAGAACAGGAGAGGGGGTGGGAGGATGGAGGCTGAAAGGGAAAGGTATTTTAGAACGAGTGGACTAAAGATGAATGAATTGAGAAGGATACACGAGGAAGGAAGGAAGGTATATGAGTTGGTTAAGAAAAACGGCATGGAGAGAGAGAGAGAGAGAGAGAGAGAAAGAGAGAGAGAGAGAGAGAAGACAGCAGGGGAAGAGAGAATAAGAGAGTCAAGGTTTAACGGGAACTATGTATGGATTATGCCAAGGACGAGAGCGCAATATTTGTGTGAGAAAGAAGAGAAAGGAAGTCAGGAGCTTATAGCGAGGATGAGTTGTGGGTGCATGGAGGATTTCAATAGGTTCTGGCTCTCTAGGGAAAAGAGGATGTGTTGACTGTGTGGGAAGAGGTATGCAAAAGTTGGAGCACTAGTTGGAGGAGTGTGTAGCGGTGGAAAGGAGTGAAATGAGCATGGAGGTATTGATGCATGAAAGGGGGGGACAAAAGCATGGGTGAATGGAGTGTTGGGTAGGATGGAAGAAAGGAGGAAGAGGGATGGAGAAGGAACGATTGTAAATAGGAGCGGAAGTAGATATAAGTAGTATGTAAATATTGTAAATAGTAGATAAGCATTAGGAAGCGAGGAAGGCAAGGCGATAAGAGCGTGCGATCCTAGAGATAAGGTATGGATGGATTTTAGTTTTAAGGAAAATTATGTAAAAAAAAAAGGAAAGTGTAAGCAAGTCAATTTTTCAAGGCCAAAAAGCTGAAGAATAAACGTTTATACTACACTGATAATTCCAGTTCCGGAATAGACTTATTGATTGATACTGCCAAGGGAACGGGCTTGGAAAAATTGATTGCAAATTTCGCAAAGAAACGTGACAAAGGTTTCGATACGAGATCAGTTCAAGCTAAGAAGACCCAGACGCCTCAAATGATAATAAATAAGCTGAATTCTTATAGCCAACATCCTATTCCGTTTCTATCAAACCACAAACCGTAACCAAACCCAAAAAAGAAGTCTTGCATATGTAGAGAGTGTAAGTTTCAGGAGCACTTGATGACCTATGATTAGCAAAAAAATACTAAGAATTGAAGACATTAATAGTAAATTAAATATTTTGTGCTCTTAATTTCATCGCTCGATCAGTTTGCCGCTTTGCATGTTCCACATAAACAGAAAAATTCAGCTCCTTGGATCACAGTTGAAATCAAAAACCGTATGAAGAAACGTAATAATAAGCGTCGCCTGGTAAAGAGAGTTAAACATCCACTGATCCAAGCACAGTTTCGTCAGCTAAGAAACTTAGTTCAAACTAATATCAGGGAATTGTATAATCAATATAACTACAATGCTATAAAGAACATGAATACAAATGAAAAAGCATCTGGCACTTACTTAAACGCTTATATCTAATTCCACCTAAGAATGAAGCGTCAGCTCATACTTTCCCATCTAAAGATTTATTAAAAGCCTTCACAAAGCCTTCACAAAGTCACCATCCTTTAACTCCTCCAACTCTGGTATACCCCGGACAGCAGTTCAGGCAAGCTCGACTGTTCGAGATACTGCTTTCTTTTTTTTTAGACATAACACCGGAAGTTCTCTTCGAGAAACTCTTCGAAATTAAAACTGACGCTTTAGAAACAGATGGTATATCTATCAAGATGATTCGACTAGCGCTTCCTGTAATTTTCATCATAGTCCTTCACATATATAACTCTTCTCTTCAAGTACGATTCTTCCCTGAACTATGGGAAAAAACGCTTGTCCGCCCTATTCGTAAGGATTCTAATCCCTTTCTTCTCCTAGTGATTTCCGGTCGATTTCGATACTTTGTGCTATGTTCAAGCCGCTTGAACGTTTTGTGCATTCGCAACTCACGAGTTACCTAGATGTAAATAGGCTACTCAATCCGCTACAATCGGGCTTTCGGGCTATGCAAAGTACATTAATAGCCTCTCTGAAAGTTACTTCAGACTTTAAAATTGCTATCGGAAATAAGGAAATAACAGTAGTTGTTCTATTTAATTTTTCTTTAGCTTTCGATACTGTTGATCACAAGCTTCTTTTAAATAAACTTCGTAACTTTAATTTATCCAGTACTGCAATTTTGTGATTTGAATCCTACGTAAAAACCATTTTCAAGAAGTGCTTAATCATAAGGGTGAACGGACCGATTGGGGGGGGGGGGGGTCGAGTGTGTAGTCCCCCAGGGCTTCACTCTTGCCCCTCTCCTATTCGGTATGTACACCTCTGACCTTGGTAGTGATCTTGAGCATTGCAAGTACCATAAATACACGGAAAATTTTCAACTATATGTCCTTGGTCCTATATCTTCCACTAATATTTTGATTGCGCGAGTTTAGAAGGATATTAAGATAGTAAATCAATGGGCACTAAACAATAGGTTAACGCTGAACCCTTAAAAAACTAAAGAAATTATTATTGGGCAGTCATCTTCCCCGTCCACTGCTACAGTAGCGTCCTTTCCTCAGCTTAAGGTTGATGGCCTTGACATTGCTTTCGTTGATTCAGTGAGGGTTTTGGGGTACATCATTAACATATTCTCCCGTTTTTTGATTATGGGAGTATTATGTACGACGATATCACAGATGAACTGAATTCTAAACTCGAGCCAGCACTTAATGCCTGCATACGATTCATCTATGATGTACCGAAATATAAATACATTACTCTATATCGGCAACGGGCGCTTTTCTTAATATAGTTAAGAGAAGTCAATTTTTTATGGGAAATCTAATTAACAATCTCTTTTATAACAAAATCCCTCAATATCTTCGAGATTTCTTTGAAAACAGAAATGTGAAATGTGTAAGAAAAACGATCCTTAGAGTTCCACATCAGAAATCTTGTAAGTTGCAAAAATCCTTTATGGCGAGGGAAGCGCATCTTAGTAATAAGGTAGTTGATTTAATTAGAGATGCACCTGCCACTTTAAAAAACTATTCTTTAACTTTTTGTTTAGCATTGATAATTCTACTCTCGAATTTTCGCAATGCTAAATTTTAAATTGTTAAATTTTCAATGTTTTACTGACGTTTTGCGTCTTAGTATTATAATAATTAAATCTTTACAATTCGATCCATAGTTTATATCAGTTATCCAACAATTAAATCTGAAGTTCTGTAATTATATCCCTTATGCCGACCACAAGCTTATATTAGCATATATTACTCATATTCATAATATTATATATTATTTTATCTTTAGCCATTTGTAATTATTTTTTTTACCTACGTTATAATCGTCGTTTGACCAGTGATGTCACATTTTTTGTAAAACATATGTATAATTTATTCCTAAGAGGGCTAAATAGCCCTAGGGACGTAATAAATAAATTCTAATTTCATTTTAGCAAAAATGACGAACAAATTAAAGATACAGAAATGTAACAAAAGATTGTTTTGACCTTTTTGAGAGGACAAAAGACGCGGTGGTGTTTTTGGAAGAAAGGAGTTCAAAGAGTTTCAGTAAAACTGCAACGGCCCCCATCGGAGTATAACCAAGCCCAGCAGTGCTTAAATTGGGTACACGTCTAAAATACTTTGAATAACAACATATATCATCAGGAAACGATTCTGTCACATAAGCAGGCGCACACACTTGGTTCTGGCTTACTTGGACGTTAAAGAGTTATTTCCAAGTCTTTTCTACCATTTTTCAAACATCCACAGCGTTTCTTTCTATTTTATACATTGTAAATAATGTCTTGCTTTCAAACCTTAATTTAAAAAATTCAGTCTTGATTTTTCTTGTCGATGGAAAAGCTTTTTTTATATGTGTTTGGAACTATGTTCTTTCTATAACTTCCTCTAGCCACTGAAAATTATTTTTTAAACAACAAGAAAATTCCAAATAAAACGGTATTTTCCTACATTTTTACGTATGCAAAGCTTTTATATCTATTTTATACACTACTTTCCTAAAAATCTTACTTCCGCGAAAATCATTCTGAACTAGCAATATTATGCGCGCACCACAGCGCGCGGGAAACATTGCATTGCCAATTAAAAATGAACAAAAAATAAAACAAGATTACTATAATTCCAATTTAAAAATTGTACGGTTTATTCACTTTAAAAAAATAACATGAGAGGCATGGTTTTATTTTCCAAGCAAATTTTGTATATTTTTTACAGATTAATGTAGAAAGGGTCTCGGAAAATAAGAAATCTGCCTCAAGAATATTCAGTTTCTAGTGATTTTTCATTCTTTTAAATTTCTTGGAACGCTTTCAAACTCTTTCAAATCCTTTTGAATTCTATTAATTTCCTCGAAATCTTCTTAATTCCTCCGAATTCTCAGATATATCTGGATTCATATAAATTCTTTGAATTATCTGAATTCCTTGAATTTCCAGAATATTGAGAACTCCATGAGATCCAAGGACTTAAAAAAATGCAAAGAATTCAGAGAAATTCAGAACAATTAAAGGATTTCAATAAATTCTCTGAATTCAGGGAATTTAAAGAATTTAGAAGATTTTAAGGAATTCAAGGTATTTAGAGGATTCCGTGAAGTTCAGGAATTTAGAATATTCAGGGAATTCAGAGAAATCTGAATATTCTAGGAATGCTAAACATAAAACTCTTACTTGAAAAAAAAATGAATGACATTTTTGTATTTGATTCAAGAAAGCTAAACAGTTTTTATTTCAAAAGCTATAAATTTGATATTGTACCATTTTTTAACAATTCAAGTAAAAAAATTCAATTTTAAACGCTTTGCATTTGAAAATGATCTATTTTAGGGTTTCGTAGCCCGGGGATAAAACCCTTATTGAGTTGTAAAATTGATTAATATGTACAAATTAAATATCGTGTAGTATTAGTTAATATCAAATAATAGTAAAATAATATTGATATTAATTAATAATATAGTTTAATATTGAAGCCAAATGAAAGATTTCAAAATGGAACCAAACCATTTTCAATGCGTCGATATATGTTTTCAATTCAAGATTGTTTAATTTTAAACGATTCCAGTTTGAAATAATTTTGATGTTGTAAATTTCGAGCTGAAAGCTGATCAACATGATTTAAAATATTCTAGTTTACAGTATTAAAGGATTTAAAAAGGGGAAAGTCATAAAAATGGTATAATATTGGAAATCATTCTGGCTTTTTTATATAATAGACTAACAAGGTTTAAGAGTCCGCTCATTATAGTGGATTTAAGCAATTGCATTATTTTTACGGAAACTAGTATCAGAAGTCGAAAAGGTTAAAGGCTGCTTCTTTATTCTAAGTATTTTAGGCAATAATAAAATAAACAACTTATTATCTGAAAAAGAAAATTTAAAAAAACATAGCAAGTAAAACGACAGTGCTTCGAATCTGTGCATCCAACTGATGACCTCAGAGGGATTGCTCCGTCCACCCTAGCCTAGCTAGGGAGACTGCCGAATGGCAGAGCGGGTGAGGATCACTTTGCCCGATCAATAAAGAAGGACGTCATTTACTTTGCGATAGGTACGCCTGGCACCTGAGAGGTACAATCTCAGAATGTTGGTAACAACGAAACCCACCGAGATCCAAAATCACTCGGCGAAAGATGGCAGGTTTCGGAGTACTGCCTTGAGAATAAACACGGGTGTGGCACAATAGGCTTCATAGCTTGAGCGCCAGGGGGGCACCTTACGGGACCCCCCCGCCCACATTACAAACTAAGTAACTACAAATGTAATTAGAAGTTTTTAATTTTCTGTTACAATTTTAAGTTAATTATGCAGTATTAATTTTGAATTCAAATAAACTTGCATTACTAGGTCTGTAAACTAGGCTCATAGTTATGAGCAATGAGACTCAGTTCTATATTTTTACATGACCTTATAAAAGGAGTGTACAAGAAAAAGAGCGTGGAATTTTTGACAGCTGTTGTTACCACTACAAATTAAAAAGACACGTATGTGTGCTTCATAAAAATTAATTAATAAAGAGAGTTCTTGACAGGATCTCTTACACTATCGGAACCATTATGTGTGTCCGAATCTCGGTTATCATAAATGATCTTAAGGGTAGTTGACCAAAAATTGAACACTTAAGTCCCAGTCAGTTTTCACTCTTTAAAATCTTTTCAGACTTCGTTTAGAAATTATAAACCAAAAAGTACGCAAAATGTCTTTGTCATCCACCTGTCACAAACTACAAATTCAAAAGTAAAAATGGCTTAATTATATTAACAATATTTTTTTAATATTTAGGTCTAACAGACAGTATAATATATATTGAGTTTAAAAGGATATTAAAGAATTGGGTTCAATATATTAGAGTTAAGGATTGAGAAAATAATTTCAAAGTCTGTTCCACACTTTTTTGACGCGTTCGAATTTGCTATTTCAAATGAACACTCGTAAATAATTAATCAAACTATTCAAAATATAATATAAGATTGTCAATTTGATACTTACGAATATGTTTGTTTTAAGAATGTTAATTTGTGAAATTTTTTATGTCTTACGGTCCACATAAAAATTAAATAAAAAATTAGCCATAAACAACATTCCAACTCAAATTTTATTAATTAAAAACATCGTCGGTCGAAGAAAAGGATTGATTTGTTTATCAAATAATTACAATATGTTTGTTTTGTTCGAAATCGATTTATCAACGTGGATTCCACATAATAATAAATAATGGTCACTATTTTTGCATAATATTTTTTATAAAATGTCAGGATATTTTTAAATGTTGAAGATAGAATTAAAAAAACGTTAAAATACTCTTTTTGTCTCGATATTTTAAAATATTTCTGCCTATTCTGTATATATTTTAAAAAGATTGTTAAAATTCTTATTAATTTTCATGGTCCTATGTCACATCATCCGGCCCCTAGGTTGAATGTATTCTTTTTTGAGAGTATGAGACAGTCTGTTACATGATTAAGTATTACATATTATATTCAGCGGCTTTATAATTAGAAAAATGAATACATTGTGTTGAAATTTTGGGAAATGGTTAAAACCATTTAAAGGCACGTCTGTCTGGCCTATTGGAGTTTTGAATTTGTTTAAATAATGCAATTTTATTATATTAGAAAAGGATACACCTTTTTTACGACTTTATGTAGAACATATTTTCATTTTATTCAATTAATTTTATTTATTTATTTAATTTTATTCCATAATGCAATTTTATTAATTCTACTGTAGCTAGGGCTCTAAAGCTCTGTTCTGAGTTACATTATAAATATAAAATAAAAAAATTGCACTATTAAAACAAAATAAAAACTCAAATGGGCCAGACGAAATGGCCTTTTATATTTTGAATAATTTTCCAATATTTCAACACAATATTTACATTTACATATAAATCATGTAATTGGTCACGTGACACACTCGTGCATGTCCTTAAAATGCATATTGCATACCCATCACAAATATATTCATTGAGTTTTATATTTTCATACCCTCTAAAGTTATACTTTAATGATAACAAATATTTTTGCAGGTTATAATAGTTTTTTTATTTTGAAAATCTCATTTTCTAAAATTATGAACTTTTTGGTAATGAACCTTAAAATCTTAATCATGTGTTTTGTGTTCGATAAGACTAGTATGTGAAATAAGTAAGAAAATAGTTACGTTTTTTATAATCAGTGTATTTTCTACATTTGCGTATTACAGAACAAAAGAAAATAATAAATATAATAATTGTAGTAAATGTTTGGTAACTTCTCTGTACGAAAGTCATTTCTTGTCATCTAAAAGTTACTTTTTAAGCAAAAATGTGATAAAATGTACCATGTTCCTGACAGTTTTTTTATTCTTTCTTAATGAAATATTTAACCGATAATAATTATCCATTATTTATTAAAGAACAATGATTGTTCGTTAGTTGAACTTTGATTTTTAAACAGGTTTCAATAATAAAATTGTTGCCTTTGTGAAAAATATTTCCTTTCTAAAAGTCTTACGTTTACGGGATATAATTTTTAGGCCGAAAGCTTGAATATTTTTTTCTAACCTTTTGGATACGTCAGCTAAATAGTATTTTCTTTTCCCGCACAGAGCCAGTTTGTCGTAAAATTGTTCCAATTTTGTTTAATAATCGAAAACGAAAGTACAGTAGCAGTGACGCTCAGTGTTAGCTGTCTCTACTTTTCGATGCGTGGTTTTGGACCCCTATCGAAGCAGACGAGGCATATATCCCGCTGCGAGTAGAATAATACTTTCGTTTTGGTGCACTCGAGTTGCGGGCTAGAGTGAGTTCCAGGACCGAATCCCCTTCAAGACATCTTTCCCTCTCCACTTAACAATTCCCTCAATCTCTCGGTCCCCTTCCTTTCCCAAAATTTTCCCTGCACACTTTTACAGGCTTAGGACTGGCAGCATTTTTTACTTAACAACGTAACTCTAATCTATACTGGCAAAAACTTGCGCGAAACTGCTGGAAAGAATTCTAATCTAGTAACAAAACCTACTGCAAACATTAACATTTCATCAATAAGAGATTTTTCTTTATCTATAATTTCTTTTCTTCTTTTCCCAGTGCTTTTCATTTTTATGAAGGTTATTGATTATACTTATAGCAAAGCTTGGACCAAAATATAAGCTTTTGGTTTAGAATTTCTAAACATAGCGTTCAATTTTGAATGATAAGTCTCACAACCGTTTGTTGTTCGCGTTATTGTTGGAGAAAATTTTGCCCAGATTTCAGGTGGAGAATTTGAACCACCCTTAATATAATTTTCAGAAACTTAATCCTTGATGTTTTCATTAAAACATTTTACTACATCAGACGGATTTAAAAAACATTTTAAATCAAGTTTGTCAAAAAAGAACCTATTTCTAATTTTTCGTCTTTGTATTCATTACTTAATCTGACCTCTTGAATTTTTCTCCACCAACTTTGATCTAAATGAAATCTACAAAGATTGATAGTAATAGAAATATTAAACACTGAACATATAGCCAAATGGATATCAATTTCGAAGTCTACATACATTATTTTTGTCCTAAAAGGCAAATGTAATTTATTGTAATCTGAAGCTAAGCTGGTTACAAAAACTGAAACTATCAAAGCATTGTTGAATTCAATTTTAATTAGCTGAATTAATTAATTTATATAATTAGAAAAAAGTGAAAAAAGATTTATGAAAATCGTTTAATATTTTCAGTAATAATGGAAATCTTTAAGTGCATACAAAAGTACAAAAACCAATATCCAAATAGATCCAAGATAGCATTTTATACTGCAACGTGTAACACTCACGATAAGAGATTTCGATCATTATTCATCCAGCTGGAAAACATTGAGATTGAAGTTCGTGAATCACCGCCAAGTAAAACCCGCGAATACATTTTCTCGAACTATCTAGATGTACTTAAACCTTTTTCTGTATATTTCTGGCAATATTTCAGAAAAAAAAAGTGTAATAATTTTAGTGATTCAGTCGATCTGGAACAGACTATTTAACCGATTTGTAAAAAAATTTCAACACAAGTGCGTTAGATCAATATCTAGGAAAATGGAAAAACTGTTTATAGGTATATTTTTAATTGTAATATCAATATAATTACCAATTATATGTGACGTGCGCCGAAGAAAGGGGGCTTACTCTGAAAAGTGAGATTGTTCAGGGCGAGCGGTCGAAGTCGACCGGACAGACGCGACTTTTAGGAGAGAGGGAAGACTCACGAAATCTTCCCTCTCCACTTACTATACATTCTCACCCATATAGCGGCGCGGCTCACGGACGGTGTATAGATGAGACCCGTAGATGGCAGTGTTGAGTGGTGGGAGGTGTTTCACGGGATCTCGAGCTCTCGAGCGAAAGCCCGATTTCTCATGTCTAACAACTCAATTATTAGCAATAATAATTCTCGGAAATTTTTGTCGATGGTTTTATTAAAAAGAGCAACTCAAAAACTATCGAAAGGTGTAAAAACCTCGATTTCGATTTTTTTAGAGCAAGCCCCCTTTCTTCGGCGCACGTCACATATGGTGAAACGTATGATTGAGGACTCTATCTCCAAGTTTGAATGGCTAAAAGAAACCTACCACAACATTAAATGTACTAAAAGACCGAATCAAAAATTGCTTTTAAATTTATCAGATAAAGAAATTCCGAATGATGTTGGATACTTCATAAGTCTAGGTAACAAGTTTTGTATTAGTAAGGTAAACAAAGGTAAAATTGTTGAAAATGTTTCAGCAAATGTCAAAGAAAAAATTACTCTTATCCCTAGTGAAAAAAGAACTGAATTTAGATCCAATATTTGTAAAAAAAAACTTTCGTTATATTTGAATAACAACTATAATAATAATATTATATCAGAAATTGAAACTCTTGGTATTAAAACAAAAGAATTTATAGCAGAAAATCAAAATATTATCATTACTAGAACATATAAAGGTAACATAACGGTGGTCATGAACAAGAATGATTATCTGGATAAATGTTATACTATATTCTCAGGCCCAGACACTTATATCAAACTTAAAAAAGATCCAACTAACAGTATTAAAAATAATCTGAATTCAATGATTAGTAAATTTAAAAAAGATGTTGTATCAAGAAAGACACAGCTAGATATTTAAAAAGCTACAATTCAGTTTGCTCCGAAATTTGACGGATTACCTAAGGTTCATAAACCAGAAAATCCTATGAGACCAGTCACTTCTTTTTCTGGATCCCCATTACTCTCTTTATCTAAATTCGCTAGTCTACCTTTAAAACAAATAATTGGAAAAAGTAACACTTTTGTAAAAAAACAGCCAAGATCTCATTGATAACATCAAAAATTTAAACATACACAATAATTATAAATTGGTTTCACTGGGTGTAAAATCTCTTTTTTTGAATATACCTAAAGATTTGGTTCTGAAAAATATAAAACTAAGTTGGTGTAAAAATCAGAAAATTGACAAAATTACCTGTGAAACAATATTTAGAACTCGTCGAATTCTGTATAGACAATTCATATTGCAGTTTCCAGAATGAATTTTTTAAACAAAAGTTCGGTACGCCTATGGGCTCCCCGTTATCGGGTGCAATTGCAGATCTGGTTATGGAAAAACTGGAATAAGATGTATTAAAGAGTCTTCCTTTTCACTGTGTTTTCTTCTACAGGTATGTGGATGATGTGTTCACATGCGTGCACGAAGATAACATTGACAAACTATTAAAGGACTTTAATGCATACCATCCCAGAATCCAGTTTACTATCGAAATCGAAAATCATTCGAAACTTAATTTTTTGGTCGTTACCATCTTTCGAGAAAACAATTAACGTATGACTAATTAGTATCGTAAGGACACTAATTCAGGTAGATATATAAATTTTAAATCTAATATGTCGATTAGAGATAAAATCTCAGTAATTTATAGTCTTACTGATAGGGCTATCAAATTATCTGATCCAAAATTTAGAGATGATAATATTTTAAAAGTCATCGAAATTTTGAAACAGAATGATTATCCTATCAAATTTAAAAAAAAATACATTGATAAAAGAGTTGAAAAGATCAACAACATTAATGTACATTAGGGTGGTCCAAAAATGCATTGAAAAATTTTGTTTCACCCTAGAGGGCAAGGCGCTCCCCTCCCCAAAGTTTCCATTTCCGGGAAATTTTGGATTTTCGAAAAATTGAACTCATGTTCCAGGGTTTGATCGAAACGTGCCCAGTTTTGTAGATATTTAAGAGGAGTGCCTATGAAATAAAACCATACTAATAACTTTCATTTTTAACCCACCCTCACCCCTCCCCCAAA
>CAKNWT010315754.1:0-14002 GCA_932066315.1 Andricus coriarius
GAGAAATTGTGGGAAAAAGCAGAGCTTCCCTGCATTCGTCTACAAATATTTCTCTCTACATGGTACTTTTTCCTGTAAATCTCCGTCACACCTTATTTAGAGAGAATTTTCAGAATAAAGCAGACTTTGTCTGCTTCTTTCGGCAAGCAGTTCCTCCCGATAAATTTCTTCTAATTTCTTTTCCTGCAAATCTCGACAAGACCTAGTTTGAAGAGAAATTGTAGGAAAAAGCAGAGCTTCCCTGCATTCGTCTGCAAATGTTTCTTTCTACATGGTACTTTTTCCTGCAAATCTCGGTCACACCTAATTTACAGAGAACTTGCAGAAGATAGACAGGGAAATGCTGAGATTCTCTGCATTTCGCTGCAAACAATTTTTCTCTGCATACTAATTTTCACGCAAATATCCGTGAGACCAAATTAGCAGAGAAATTGGGGAGTTTTGCAGATTAAAGAAGGAAGATTTATCTGCATTTATCTGCAAACGTGATTGCAGAAAGGCCGCGGAAATAATACATGAAGATTTTTCCACCAGGGTAATGTTATTTGGTGACAAAGACTTGGCCATTTGTTTTTACATTCTCATCAGAGACGGTATTAGATTTGTGTAAAATTTGACCCCCCCCCCCCCCAGTTTTTGTCAAATTTCCACGTTTTGAGACCCCCTGAACCCAAAAAAACAGGTTTTTACGAATGTGTCTGTATGTGGGTATGTGGGTATGTGGGTATGTAGATTTTTAGTTTGTTAGCACGATAATTTTCGAAAGAACTGTCAGATTGGATTGGGCTTTGGTATACTCTTTAAGTGTCCTAAAATAAAGGTCAAGTTCGTTAGCCAGCCATTTTGGATACAAATTCAAAATGTGAGCACATTTTGAAAATTTTTGAGAACACTTTTTTTCAATATTTAAAGATTATATTGACGGATATTATTAGTACTCAAAAAGGCGAACAAAATATTCTAATGACTTTTTTCAATAGAAAAAAATTACCGAAGTTATAGCATTTACAAAATTCCAAAAAACAAATGAAAATTAACATTTTAAGCCAAAAAACGCACGATATGAAAAAAAGTCAGAAGGTGAAAATCGTTGGTTTTTGAACACCAGGGTGACCAGAAAAAAACACTTTTGGTTTTCTTAGGAGCGAAAGACAAATAACGGTAGTTTATGCGATTGTAGAAGCCAGGTTTTTTTTTTAATTTTAAACAATATTTAGAGGTGCCCCATCGCCTTTGAATATTGTCATTGCAAAAGCTGAAAATTTCGGTAAGTGAAGAGTCGATCGTAAAAGTGCCATCTCAGCTCTTTTCATCAATGTGACTTTATAACGGGTATGGTTAGCGTCCCTTGAATTATTATTACTTACTTTTATGAAAAAGGGAAATATAACTATCGGAAGCTTTGCCGTGAAAGGGTCTGCTTTATGAGTTTATGGTATCAAGACCCACTGTGATCGACTTTTATGGCCGAGCTGATGCGCGCTCCGCCCCGAAAACTGTCACATTTCAAAAATTTACTCAGATTTGTTTTCATTATTGCAGGCTTATTTATATTTTTCCTAATCTGCTTTTTCAGAAAATGTGATCTTCAACCTTCGAGGAAAATATTCTTAAAATTTCATTATAAGATATAAATTATTAGGGCCGTTATTAAGCTTTGAAAACAGTAGAAAACAGTGAAAATGGCCCTTTTCAAGCAACCGTAATTAATATTTTTTATGCAATTTTTATTGAAAAAATGGTTTTACGTAGATTCTGAGGACCTGAAGAACAACATATTAAAAGTTCAAATTAAAAAGTGGATAACTTCGTGGTTAAAATCTTAAATGAAAAAAAAGTTGGTTTTGCCCATGTTAATTACATAAGAACTTCAAAGACGATGGGGCACCTCTAAATATTGTTTAAAATTAAGAAAAAAAAAAAACCTGGCTCCTAAAATCGCATAAACTACCGTTATTTGCCTTTCGCTCCTAAGAAATCCAAAAGTGTTTTCCAGGGGAGCTAAATCCCGGGTTCACTCTAGTTATAAGCTCTTGTTATAAAAATATTCTGAAAATAAAAAATTAACATTTGGAAGGACACAAGCTTCAATAACATTTTATTTGACAACATTTTTCGCTTGAATTATATTTACAATTTGGCTTAGGACCACTTTACGCGAGGATGCGTATTTTTAGTTTAAATCTTAAAAAATATAATTCAAAATAAACAAATTACATTTATGGAAATACGACACAAGTTGCCATAAAATTCTTAATATAAAATTTTTTTTTATAGGCTGCGCCCTTTTTTGAATTAGAAAACAAGATGATGAAAATACGTATGTTTGAATACCAATGCATATTATGAATTGTAATAATTTAAATTGATTGAAATGATACATTTTTCAGGGAAGCTGAGAATAAAATTTAATGCAAAATAAAAAAAAATTAAAGTAATTATGATAAATTAAATTTATACTTTATTTTGCAATATCTGAATAAGCAATCACAGGCTGAGGTAAAGAAATAAAATGGATAATATACGTTTTATGTAACAGTGTTAAACATAATGTAGAAAGGTTCGCACTTCGGACTAAATCGAGTGCGAAGCACAAGATACGTGATGAGAATGTGTTCGTTAAGGCCGAAGGAGCGTTAACAAACGAGAATTCACAATCACCAAATTACAGTTGTCGAAGCTTTGACCTTTAATTTTAAAAACTCTGTGCACAAATGTGGGAGACATACAAAAACTGAGTTAGTTCACTAGTACGGTCAAGTGAAGCGTGGAGCCCAGATGGCGCTGAGAGTCTTTCCAGCCTGTTTTTACATGGCAAGCATATGAAAAATTAATTTGATCGACATTTCTCGCAATCACAATCGGTTTTCTGTACTACAAATCAAAGTGTAGAAATTGAAAAATATCATCAAAATAAAATTTGGCACTAAAATAACTTAAATGGGTGGAACGCGGCGTATTGTCCCTGGATGTAAGTCAGTTTATGACAGCTGCTCCGAAAAATGTCATGTCTTTTACGCGCCAAAAGGTGAAGGAAATCTAAAAGCCATCTCAAGGGAAAATTTTCTAGTAAAAACCGGACACGGCGTGTGCGAAATACATTTTTTTAGAGAAGATATTTTATGGGAGTGAAAAACGTTTGCAGAGGATGAAGTCACTGTTCTGCGAGAGGCAAGTATAAATATAAAATATTTATATTTACAATGATTGTCATTTAATTTTCAAATAATAATATTATTGTTGTTTGTATAATAATTTGCAATTAATGTTTCATTATTTTTGTTTGAACTTTTTGTATGATATATAATATAAGCGGTGCCGCACGGCAGTGCCGGTCGCACAGGTTTATATTTTAATATAATATAATTGAAAACATAATTTAATATAAGGTATCATCTATGCATTTTATCTTAAACTGAAACAATATCTTTATTTAAAAAATTCTTTTGTAGAAATATAAAAAATTAATTAAGCACTGTATTTCAATAAAAAATAGCGAACATTTCCCGAAGGGCTATTCACTGAGAAATCATTTGAATGCAACTCCGAAAATCGCAAGGAAATCCTTCGTGGAAATCCTGCACTCCTAGAGCAATCACTGGGGAATCTCGGCAGTCACTGGGGAATCTCGGGAGTCAACGGAAATTTCAGATATTCTAGTTCGTACTTGAAGCTGTATTCACTCGATTCGGGTTAAGTCAGTTATTGCTTATTTTATTTAGTCATGCGCAAAACGGTACATTTGCTGTAAAAGAGATTTGAAAGTTGTTATCTTTTTTCCTGGTTCTTCAATAATATCGGATAGCAGATAAATACGAGCACAATCTTATAAAATTAAAAAGATTTACATAAAACTACCTAATATAAAAACTATGTAATAACCTTTCTAAACTAATAATGAATGATTCCAATTAAAATCATACAGAGAGATGTAGCTTAGGGTGTCGGAATACATTATTTCGAAATAGGTTATTTCTCAAGTATAATAAGGAGTTCTAAACAATTATCTTTACCTGCAATCTACTAAAGTAACCCTTAAAATATCCAAAAATTACGAAATTTTACGTTTAAATGCTCTATATTTAACGGGTGTACCTATTCCATTTTTTTTACTTTAAGTGAGAATGATTAATATAAGTTAATAGATCTAATTAAAATTGTGTTTGAATATAAAAAGACAAAACAACGGATGATTTTATGGAAATTTTAAAAGTTCATTTCCTCAAAAAATTTCCCATTTAAAATTTTGTTATTTCTTTAATAAATTGAAAACAATGTGTATCTACTACATATTCTGTTAGTTTCGTTTTGTATAAACATATTATTATTATTGGTTGTTATAAATTACTAGATCATCATTCTACTACTTTTAAATTAATTCAGATATTTAAATTTTCATTCCAGATACTGGTTTGCTCTTTCGCCCATTTTTAAAATCCGTTGGGAAATTTTCAAAACATTCAAAATTGCTTAAATCACGTCGATTTTTTTGAAAATGTAAAGAAAATATTTTCACAAAAACCCCACATTTTTATCTTCTTTCATTTTTTTTTAATTTGTACTTTTATAATGTAGACAAACTGTGAATTTATGCTGGCTAAGTTATTTTTGTAGCTACGAGAATTTTTTGTTAAAAAAATTGAACAAAAAATTGAAGTTTGCTCTTTTTAAAAAGTTTCACAAACAATACTTCTTACTCTTTTATAATATTTTGTATGGCTGATAAAGAAAAAATCAAAAATTCAAAGTGGGTTCGTTTTCTATTGCATTCGTCTTTATCTTCCCGACTGAATTTTGAAAACATGAAAAGTTGATTTTATGAAAAATTCGAATTTTTTATATAGTCCAATTTATTTTAATTTGCATTTATATGAAGAAGAGATTCTGTATTTTTTCAGACCAAATTATTTTTGTAGCCCCGAGAATTTTTGTTCGAAAAATGGAAGCAAACTCTATTTTAGCAGTGTTTTCAATCTGTCGTTGTTTGTGGGAAAAACTAGAAAATTCCATTTTTCGAAAAAAGGATTCTCGTGGCAGCAAAAATGGTTCAGCCCGCATGAAACTTACAGGATGTTTTTCATATAAAAGGAAAAATAAAAAATGGCTAAACTAAAAAGGTATGGATTTTGTGAAAATATTTTATTCATATTTTTAAAAAAAATGGACGTGATTTGAGGCATTTCAAACTTTCTGAAAATTGTCTAACGGATTTCAAAAGAGGACGAAAAGCCACACCAGGATGTGGAATAAATATTTTAATGTCTAAATTAGGTCAAAAGTTATATAGGTTTAAAGAAAGAGTTGCTGTTTTTTTTAACTTCAAAATTAAAATACTCATCACTTCGCAGACAATTTTTCAGGTTCTAAAATCAGAAAAATACGCGTCGCCTCATTTCCTCTAAGAAACAACATGATTCCAGTGCACTTTGCAGAAATTGCAAGGAAAAATTTGACTTCTGTGGACAAAGAACACAATTTAAAATCACAGTTTTGGGATGCTTTACAATCTCATTTTAAAGACGCTGAGATTCCTAAATACATTAAGAATTTATTTGTTTGTCAGAACTTGGATAATTCTTATTCTTTTCAAACAATTACTGACGAAACAGTGAACGAACTAGAAAAATGTGCTGCAAATGAGTTGCATTCCCTCTTAGATTCGAATGAAAATTAGAAGATTACTATGGACTCTACAAAAAAGCACCTCAAAAATTTCGGTTTATGCTAGGGGATATAGCTTTAATTAATAGTTTAGTCAAACATGTCAACTCTACTGCAGATCAATTTTGGAAGAAAACGGAAAAAGATACTCAAGATGAGACCAAATTTTTTATTTTATTTAAGTCCTAAATCGCGACCTCGAAATTTGAATTAAATTGAAATTAAATGCCAATATTTACGTCTATAAAAACCATCCTTGTTTGGACGATTGCCAATTTCTTCTCGTGTTTTTTTTTCACTTCATCTAATAATAAGCACATATGAAATTACTTTTATGAATCGATATTCTAATAATTTTCTAATTAATCAAATGATTTATATGTGGTAACTATGGTTATATACTGTACGTTCCGGCGACAGTTTCACGGCGTTGCTGCCATTCAAGCGAAGTCCGAAGCGGATTCTTTGGAGCAATCAATGGGCAATCAATGGGCAATCATGGGCAATCATGGGATTCACAAAGGAATCATTTATGAACTGCCGCATTCATGTTTTTCTGATTCCCTGATTCCTCAGTGAATAGCCCCTCGACATTTCCTCTTAAATTGAAAAGATATCTTTATTTAAAAAAGATTATGGCAGAAATGAAAGAAAAAAATTCAGAACTATATATATTTTAATACAAAATACCGAAAATTTTATCTTAAAATTAAACGATACCTTCGTTTTAAAAAATTACTGTAGAAATATAAAAAATTACATTAGAATTATGCATTTTAATAAAAACTATGTATTTTAATAAAAAATATCGAAACTTCTTATCTTAAACTGAAACTATATCTTTATTTCAAAAAATTCTTACCTGTAAATATAAAAAAATTAATAAAAACTCTATATTTTTATAAAAAATATGGAACATGTTATCTTAAACTGAAACGATATCTTTATTTTATTAATTCTTTCGCAGAAATATAAAGAATAAACTTAAATTACACCTTCTCAATTTATTTATTTCAATTTAACTATTTTTTCAATTAAATAATTCGTTTATTCAGATAATTATTTGTTATTGTATTAGGGTTCCTATTGTTAATAAATTACTTATTTATACCAACCTATGAAGTTACAAATTTAATGCTTTCACGATGATTCATTACAATAAATGAAATTTTTTCGGGTTTTAATCGTGTGCCAAAGTACGAATCTTGCCGACGTCCCTGAAGAAGTGAACTGCAATGTTCACGAAATTTTATATTACATAACAGTAGTTTTTTATGAAATATAATGTCACAATTATTATTATTAGATGGGTTGAGACCGTAACAGCTTCCGACGCTTGGGTAATCCCGTTGCGTCCCCTTGTGAGCCTAAGCGTGACCCCAAAGACCTATCCATAAAGAGAGGACCGCAGCCACGCTGTTGACTGATATCTCCGACTCACTGATGCAGTAACTGCCAGTAAGTATTATACGTTTCCCCGCAATCGCAGGGCAGTGACAAAGGATGTGAGTAGCTGTCTCATCCTCCATTCCGGACAGACGACAGAGAGGACTTTCCGCAAGCCCTATCTTATGTCTGTGATATCTGAGATTCCCATGTCCTATAAAATCTTCTGTTAGGACTTTGATCTCTTTTCTCCTGAGCTTGAGTATTTCCCTTGCTCGGTTAAAATTAAGCTTTGAGCCCAAGAGTGTTTTGGACTGTCTGCAACCAGTGACCAAATCCCACTCATTCTGATGTTCCTCAGTCGGCCAACTGTTAATTTCTTCAGTGACTGACCTACTGGAAATACCTACAACTGGCTCGGGTCCCGTAAAGTTTCTTCTTGCTGCTAGTTTGGCTAGCTTATCCGATATCTCATTGCCCTTGATACCGCTGTGTTCAGGGATCCATAGCAGAGTAACTCGGTTTTTCGTCGCTAGCATATTTAGTGCCTCAAAGCACTCCCATGCTAATAGCGACGTGGTCGTTGTTCCATTCAAGGCCAATATAGCAGCCCTGCTATCTGAACAGATACGGATGTTTCTTTTGTAGTCATACTCCTTTGCCTTGTAGGCGCACTGGAGTATGGTAATACTCTCAGATTGTAGAACTGTGGCGTGGGACCCCAACTCGATTGTGAAGCCCATTCCATTCCTTCTACGGTATACACCGGCTCCTGCGTTCCCCTAGTTCCTGGAGCCATCTGTAAACCAGTTGTATCCATCACTGGGCCGGTGTGCGCCGCCGTTAACCCATTCCTCTTTCGTGGATAGGCTAACTCGATACTTCTTGTCGAAGAGATAGCGAGTGACCATTTTGTCCCTGGGCATGTTCAGGGTCGGCCTCCTCGCGATGTCGACTGGGATCTTCACTGCTGTCGAGATCCTTCTGTCATTTACCAAGTTTAGTCTCCAGGCCGCCTTGGCAGCCACGGCCTTGATAGTGAGATGGAGGGGCTCCAACTCTGTTATTGCCCCCAGTGCCATCGTGGGTGACGACTTCGAGGCACCAGTGATGCCTCTCAAAATCAGTCCCCTGATCCTTTCCAGTCGAGACTTCACAGTGGACAGCTCGACCTTGCTCCACCAGACCACCACCGCATAGGTTAGCCTGGGTCGCAAGATCGCTGTGTAGATCCACATGAGTGTCTCCGGCTTCAAGCCCCAGCTTTTCCCTATGGCTCTCCTGCAGAGCCATAGAGTTGCTACTAGCTTCTTGCACTTGTTTTCCATGTGCTCATTCCATAACAGCTCCTTGTCCAGAATTACTCCTAGGTATTTAGCTCGTTCTTGGATTTCTAGTTGTTGTCCTCCAAGTTTAAGTGTACTCGTGGTTCCCCACTTATACCCTGACACGAGAGTAGATAAAACAGTTCATCCACTACTAGGCACCACAGCAAGGGCGATAAAACTCTACCCTGCGGACATCCCCGGTCAACGGTTCCACATAAAGTGGTATCACCCTTAGTCGTAGTTAGATTCCTGTTGGTCAACATATGGCACGTCCATTCCACGCCTACAGTAGGCACACCATGTGTGATCATGGCCGCCCTAATCACCTCTCTAGAGGTGTTGTTAAAGGCTCCTTCGATGTCCATAAAGGTCCATTAGGTTTACTGCTCCGCTTAGGGCCGTCCCCGTCGAGTGACCAGCCCTATAGGCGTGTTGCTCTTTGTGAAGTGGCCTCCTTGACAAAATCTTGTCGCGGATATATCTATCCAGAAGTCTGTCCACTGTTTTTAGTCGGAAAGATGTTAGGCTGATGGGACAGAAATCATTGGGTAAGGTATAACCGATCCTACCTGCTTTCGTAATAAAGACTACTCTCGTACCCCTCCATGCTGCTGGGACGTGTCCCAGGGTAAGACTAGGCCTAGCAAGTCTCACTAGCGGCCCTATGATGGACTATCCAGCCCTGTGTAAGAGGACTGGATAAATGCCTTCAGGGCCAGTAGACTTGTAAGGGCTGAAGGACTTCAGGGCCCACCTGACCCTGGCAGGGGTGACAATCTCGTTGGCAAGCCGCCGTTTCGGGCCCAGTTGGGCCGCAGGCGCCTTTGGTTGCCTGAAAGGTGCCGTCCCCACTTTTCCAAACCTTGAAAAGCCCGGGAAGTGTGCCTTGATCAGGTGAGCCAAGGTGTCTGCGTCCGACTTCGAGTAACCCCCACCGGGCAATTTAAGAGTGCCGAGAATAGCCGATGTCTGTGCAAAAGTTGGTCCAGCTCTCTTGCTTTGCCTTACGTATTGCACCCCTATATTCATCCCTCATCGCTGTGAATGATGTCCATAGCACCTTCGTTTTGCCATTACTGGCACGTCTGAACCTCTCTCTGGTTTCCCTGCGAAGCTCTTCGAGTTTCTCATTCCACCAGTGTGTCTCCCCAGCCTTTCGGACTCTTGTAGGTCGACAATTACTTTCATAAGTAGCTTTGATGGCTTCCGTGAAAGTGTTGGCTGCCATCTCCAGAGTATCCACGTCACGAATTGACTTGGGAACTTCTGAAAGTGCAAATCTCAGCTCCGTGGAAAACTGATCCCAGTCCGTTCTTCTTGGATTTCTGACCCATTTAGGGCCAGCGGGTACAATGGATTCCAACACGAACTCTATCTGTGAGTGATCTGATAGCATGGGTTCATCTAAGACTCTCCACCTCCTGATTTTATCTCTAAAACTGCTGGTACAGAGAGTGATGTCAATGACTTCCTCCCTGACCGAGTTACGGAACGTCGGGGTGTTCCCCGTGTTAAGAATATCTAAATCAGTGGTGATTAGGTATTCCAGTAGGTCATGTCCTCTTGAGTTGACGTCCGTGCTGCCCCACAAAGTATGGTGGGAATTAGCATCGCATCCCAACAGTAGAGGAATACCCTTTACCTTGCAATATTCCACCAGTGTACAATCCTCCACAGGTGGGTTAGTTTCGCTGTCATACAGAAAGTAAGCCGATCCCAGAACTAGCCTTCCTATTCCTTTGAGATCCATGGCTATCACCAGCAGGTCTCTCGAACATAGCTCAAGCAGCCGGACAGCGTTTACTCCCTTCGTCAGTATGCAGGCCCTTGGTTTGGCCGCCTTGGGGTACCTGTAACAAAAAAGACCAGCCCGCCCTAAACCCCTTATGGTATCTTGAACTAACCAAGGTTCTTGGATTATCGAGATACCTGTGTGCCTCGCAGCCATGCACCTCTGTAAAACTGCAGAGGCGCCTTTGCTGCGATGCAAGTTAATCTGCTTAATGGTGAGACCAGGAGCAGTCATTTAGGTCTGTTCCCGATCTTCCTGTGTCTCAACAGGCCCCTCCTGTCCCTGGCCGGCAACCCTAAAGTTGACCTGTCCAAAGTGATAGAAGGGCTTGTTGTCGAGCGCCGCAAGAGCCCCCGTCTCGGACTCAGGAATCTGCACAACTAGGAGATGCTTGGTGGCTCCTGCTGTGTCCTCTTCCTGAGGCCTATCGTGCATGACGATTCGCCAGGACGTTATCTTAATTGAGGGGTTGAAACCCTCCAGCCGATGGAGTTACGCAGACGGGTCTTCCGGTTTACCCGGGAACCACGCCGCAGCTCTCACCATCTTCTGGAGCAACTCAACCCCACCCACCTTAAGCGCTGCACCTTCCCACGGCTTTGTCTCGACCACTGCTTTGAGTATCCAAGCTTTAGCCGCTAGGTCGGCTGCCATAAATACGAAGACCCCTCCCCTGCAGAAGGAGGTCACGAATCTTGGCCATTGATCTGAGGAAACTCTCTTGAGCGCCCTCCAGGTAGCCTCCCTGAAGAGCTCATACTGCTCCGTAGTAAGCATTGAGTCCGGGTAATTGCCGTCGGCCACCACCATCGTCAGGGGGTTAGTCCTCTGAGTTGCCGTCAGTCCAGCTCCCAACGACTCTCTGTTCATCGGCTGCTGGGCCGCTGTGTGCCTCTTCAGAGTCTTAGCCACCCCCGGTGGGGTGTCCTTTGAGCCCCTACCTCTCTTCTGGGCCTCACTGCTGGATGTCGGCACTGTAGCTGCTGACGTGCCAGCTCTCGCAGCTGATCTGCTAGCCTGCTGCGCTTGCCTCTTTAGTCTCCTTTTCAAGGAACCGTTGAGCCGTTTCTTTTTGTTGAGGGACTGATTGGTCTCTCCCGTTACCATAGCCTCGTTCAGAGGGACCGTCAGTCCCTCAGCTCCCGGGGGAGCTGGGGGCACAGCCGCCAACTGAATTTGGTTTGCCTGAGAGACAGATGGAGAGGAAAGGGTTATGTTAGACCCTTCAAGGCTCAACCCCTCTCCCCCTCCGCCAATTCACTTCCTCCTTCCTTCGTCGTTTTGTTTTGGTTTTGCGTGTTCCATGTTGTTCCCACGAGAAGCTAGGGAAATAAAAGGTCCGCCCCTGCAGAGCCCCGCATGCAGGGGCTACCTTAGGTGCGAAAGTGCCACAAGCACGATCACTCTACGCTTATGGCTTAGGGGGGTGGTCACATTAAGTGAGACATCCAATGTTCAAGTATACGCTTGCAGACCACCATAACAAACGGAGGGCTGTTTCTTGAACGCAATGCGGGCCGCAGGTCATTCCTGTCCCGATTACAAAGTTGTAAATCGGTCCGGGAGGGGCCTCGACCCAGGGATCCAGAAGGCCCGTGTTAGCTAGGCTCTTTCACCCTTCTACCATACCGTAATCACGCACACCAGGAGAGCCCGTTTATAGGCTCCTTTTCCTCTCGTCCAGGAGAGCCCGTTTATAGGGATCCTTTCATTCATATCCATACGCATGCAGGCCGAGGTCTTTTTGACCCCAAAGCACCGCACGCTTAAGCCTCCCCACCAACTGCAAGGTGTTACAGCCCCTAGGGGAGGTAATGTCACAATATTGTTATAAAAAATATTTGATCAGTTTTGCACTATTTTTTCTAATAAAAATATTTAATAAAAGAACTATTGTTTGTTTCTCCATGCTTTTTTTCAAACTTATTTTTTGCAAGGAAACTTTATAATTAGAGGAGAGTACCCAAATATGAGATACCAATTCTGTTGGTGTGATTGCCGGAATTCTATTAACTGAATTTAAAAGTAATATAGGCCATTTTAAAGGGAATTTAGTTTACCATAAGGTGCTGAAATGAAAATTTTAATTAATTTTTGTTTCTTCTAAAAATTTAAAAAATTTTAAAAAATTGCTTTTTCCAAACTCGTGAAACTATTCTCATAATATGAGATACCCCAGGAAAACGCTAATAAAATGCAAAATAAAGTATTATTTTAAATGAAAAACTTTATTGTATATTTCCGAAGTGTTAATCTACTGTTATTCATATTTATTCAGTTTTTGCAGTAATCACAAATCCATTTGTAAACAGTTTCCCCCGCGCTGTTTTAAGTGTCTATTTTCATCCGCAGTACGAATTTAAAAATCCCCTGACTCGTCACCCCCACCTACCTAAATACACGTAAAAATACTTTTGCAATTGCGTATAACCCTTTCCTGCACTTAAAAATAGTATTTTTCCCTTTTTATTAAGGTAAATAACCTCTAAAGTCTAGCAGCGCTGACGCTGATCACTTTCGCATGTACTACGCCTAACCAGTACAATGAAAAACTTGAACACTCGATATTTTCCTACTTAGTTATTCAATCCCTATCCCTCCAGGCAGACTTTACTGCTAAATATTTATTTAATACGTAATAAATAGGGTTTAAAGACTTCCCTTCCAAGAACTCGACCACCACCAATTTCACAAACAGTTTGCTCATAATCTTTAGAAGGACAATAAAAAAATGGCTTACCCATGAAATTACTTTTTCTTTAAGGGCCACAAGTTACTAATAGAATCAACAGAGTGCGCCTTTTAGTTTAGCTAAAATCCCGCTATCTCATATTCGGGTACTCTCCTCTAATATTTCGGGCAGATAGAAATAAATATTTCAACGATTTTTTACTTACAATTACTCTAATATTTAAAAAGACATGAAACTTCAATTATGTGATGCAGAAAACCGATTGGCATTACGAATAATATCAATTAAATTAATTTATAACTAATTTTGCCTATGCTTGCCATGTAAAAACAGGCTTTTAAGACTCCCAGCCCCATCTGCGCTCCACGCTTCACTTGATCCGACTAGTGAACTAACGCTAACATACAGTCGTTGCAGGGGGCTGGGCACATTTTGCAGGTGTTGATTCAAATTACTTACATACGGCTCTCACGAGTCGCATGAAAAGTGATGCATCCATGCAATCAGGTCGGAATAGATTCTTGGAGAATGCTGGTTGGCTTGAATGTAACAGTGAACAGATATTAACCAATGCAGCTGGTTATTTTGATGTTTCCATACCGATTAGTATGATATTAGGGTTTGCTGAAGATTATAATAAAATCATTATTAATGCTAACAATGAGGTCACCATAACCAGATCGAAGAGTGATGCAAATGGAGTTTTGCAGACGGTACCAGCAGCAGCTGCAGCGGCAAATGAACCATTTAAAGTAGAGATTAACAAAATTGAATGGTTATTATCACACATTAGATTGTCAGATGAACTTAAATTTAAATTGTTAAAGTATATTGAAAATGATCCATCTATTACAATAAGCTTTTGTACTTGGGAATTTTATGAGTATCCATTACTACCAACTACTTCCAATCATATTTGGATTGTAAAACCATCAAGCCAGTTGATAAAGCCTAGATTTATAATACTAGGTTTTCCGACAAACAGAAAAAATTTGTCAATTAAAAATGCCAGCTATTTCGACCATTGCAAAATATCCAATGTAAAACTGCTTTTAAATTAACAAAGTTATCCATAATAGGGCGATTTAAATTTAGAAACAGATAAAAATCAGTTTGCTGTTCAAAACAATATGAATTATTGAA
>CAKNWT010315762.1:0-10812 GCA_932066315.1 Andricus coriarius
GAATCCGCGATGCACGTGAATAAAGATTCGAACAGTTTTTGCCGATTTTGTCGGCTTTAATTTTGCAGTTGACGGTGTTTTTTCAAATTACAGCAGCTGTAGCCTGTGCCATTGCGCATGCATCAAGCGGAACTGTTATTCAAAGTTACCGGTGAATTACTATACATTTCCATTAAGTTCCATAAATGCCCGTAAATTCTCATAAATTTCAATAGATTATCATTAATTTCCACAAATTTTATAGAATTTTATAATTTCGAAAGTTGAAAAAAAAAAGATTTCGTTCTTTCTCTGAATCTGAGCAATATTTTGTTAGTTTAAAAAAATTATATATAACTAACCTGGAACCTGTCTATTGCGCTGCCGCCCTGGCTGCCGCGGCCTTCCTGTTGCACGTGTGCGTGGCCGCACATCACTTACATCTGCAAGATATAATATAGGGACTTCTATTAAAGAATTTTTTTTGATGATTCCCGTAAATTTGCTATTGGTCCAAAATAAAGAGAGAGCAAATGTGATTCCAAAGTCAGCTAATTATACAAAAAATAAGGAAGGTTCCAAATTTCGATAAAGTAAATACATTTCGAGAATTAGGTACCCTGAATTATGTATTTTTAGTGTATTATTATATTTTGACTCCTTATTATCGATTCAAAAATGTGCAAACATCAATAACTTTGACCGTCATGTGGAGGTTAGATTTTATGCGAAGCAAATATATAAATTCGTGTACGACTTTAATATGAAACAATCAATTAAAAAAAAGGTAAAAAAAGTTTTAACTATTCTTTGTTATTACATTTTCATCACGTATGTGATGATATAAAAATTACTAATAACAAATTTGTAGCTCCTTTTTGGGTTAACAATTTTTGTTAATTTTTTTTTTTCTGCACCTTGCATAGTTTGACTGCAAATTGGAATTTTTGATCTTTTATTATTTCTTGAGCCATCAAAATTAGAATTTGATATTTTTCAACAAAATTTAAAAAGTTGTTTTCATAATCTTTTTGGGCCTTAAAAGAGTATGCAGAGAAGTACGACAACGACGACAGATAGCCACCAACGTAAAAACTATTTTTGCTGACTCAGGGAGCCACCAAACTTCGACATTTGATGAGATCCACAAAATTCAATTTTCACATAAAATCAATGCCTTCTCACTATGTCAGAATGTAATAATTCATTGTTTTCTGTGCGAAAAAAATTTGAATTTTCGATTTTTTAAGAAAACTCAAAAAGTCGTTATGATAATCTTGTAGAGCTTTCAAAAAGTAATGTTTTTCTTTTCCTGACTTTTTTTCATATCGTGTTTTATTTGGCTTAAAATGTTAATTTTCGTCTCTCTTGGGGAGATTTTAAAAATGCTATAACTCGGACAATTTTCATTTCATCGAAAAAAGTCATAAATATAAATTGTTTTAATTTTCGAGTATTAAAAACAGCCGTCCATGCAATTTGTGAATTTTGAAAAAATGGTCTGCAAAATTTTGAAAATGCTCTAACTCTTTGAATTTCTATCAAAAATAGCTGGTTAACGAACACGATCTTTCTTTTTGGTCACTGAAACTGTGTGCCAAAGCAGAATTCAATTCGATTACTCTTTCAAAAGTTATCTGGACCGAAAACGTCGACATTTGATGGATTCCACCAAGTCATTTTTCACACAAAGTCAATACCTGCTCATTATGATGAGAATGTAACAAAGAAAATGATTTTCCGGAAAGCAATAATAAGATTTCAAAATTCGGAATTTAAATATAAAACACTCAGATGTAAGTATTAAAATAATATTTTATCAAAATTATTTAGAATAGAATTAAAAATTTTGTAATTTATATTAGTATTGAAAATATTCTAGTTGTGGGACACGAATGATTAAAATATTAAAATGTATAATATTCAAATTTCTACTATAATTTTGTATTTAATGCTAGTAAGAATGTATTATTTGGCGGCGTTTTTTTGTCCTCGTTTCTTCGGCGGGTTTGTTTGACAGATTTTCCTTTTTTGTGAATTATTTACTGTGATGTAAATTATTTCCTTGTTGAAGCATATCATTTTTTTCAACACAAATATATCAATATGATGCGTTTTTGTGTATAGTTTACATTCTAAGGCCATATTAAATTTGATTTGTATGCCTTAAAAATTCGTATTTCTGTTTAGAAAATCCTTTCCTTTGATTGAAAATGTAACAAAGTTATTGCAAAATAATTTATTTTCTTAAAAAGTCGACTTCCTTTTGTCAAAAAAATTAATCTGTTCAGCTTGAAAATCACCTTCTTGGTTGAAAATTCAACTGTTTTACATAAAGTTCTTATCAGTTGACGGGAAATTAAACTATCTGATACAATATCGAAATATTTGGTCGATAGTTAAAGTAATTCGTTTTATTGTTGATTGAAAATCAATAAATTTAAATGTAAATTTAAACATTTCATTTTTGGTTTGAAAAGTTATCATTTTTAGTAGAAAATTCATTTACTTTGTAGAAATTTCTTTTTCTTTGTAGACAATTCAATCCTCTGGTTGAATTTGTAACTATTTTTTTTTAATTTAATTATTTTTTTTTAAATTCGTCTTTTTTTTGTTCACAAAAATTAATGTGTTTGGATACATGTCATTTTTTGTGTAAAACTCAACTGTTTTATATACAATTCTTATACGTTGGTAGGAAATTGAACTATCTGGTACAAAATCGAAGTATCTGTTCGAAAGTTACTAAATTTGGACCATTTCATACAAAATGCAAGTATCAAAAGTTATTATTATTATCATTATACCATTAAGCCATATGCCTTTTAGTGTAAGCGTGACTAAATCAGTGAGGAAGGGAGTAATGTGGGGGAGTGGTCTAGATTTTCAGATTGATCTAGATTTCCCGTGTAATTACCATTAATGTTTCAACTTAATTTTTTATAAATTTCATATATTTCCACCATTTTCATACATTTTTCTCAAATTTCCACGAATTTAATGAATTTTTATGAGTTTTGTGAATATTCACAAATTTCATAAATTTTCGTTTTCTATAAATTTCTATTTTCGATAAATTTTCATTTTCTATACATTTTTATTTTCTATCAGTTTTTATTTTCTATAAATTTCTATTTAATTTCTTATGAATATTTTTTCCATAGGATGCGCAGTTTCTGTTTTATTCGTGAAAAACAACATTACAAATTTTTAAAATTAATTTTCGAAGAAACGACGCATGCTATGAAAAATATGAATAGACAAGAGTTGCTCTTCCGAAAAAGATTAAAACTTATCCAAATTTGCCATCAATAATTGTTTAATATGACGCGCAGTTTCAGTTTTAATCGTAAAATATAACATATTCTTTTTTTTAATATAAGAACAAGACAATAAAAATACGTATGCTTCAATGTCAAATGCATATTATGAATTGTAATGATATACATTTATTGAAATGATACATATTTCAGGGTACTAAGAATAAAATTTAATGTAACATGAGAAACAAATATTGAAGTAATAATGAAAAACAAAATGAGTGCATTATTTTGCAATATCTGAATAAGCAGCCCCAGACGTTCGCATTTTCGACAAAATCGATTGCGAAGCACAAGACACATGATGAGAATGTGTTCGTTAAAGCCGAAGGAGCTTTAGCTGATATTTATTTAAGTTCTGCTGTACTTGAAAAAAAAATGAAACAATGCGTAAACATGTGAATATTGTTAATATTCGTCGGGTAATTATAGTTTTCAGTTGTTTGCAACGTTTTTATCCTACTTCAGACAAATAATATTCCCGGTTTGCTATAAAAATATGTACTTGTCATGATAACATTCGAAACTTCTTTCAAAGATCTTCAGGGACCAACGCCGTTTACCGAAAAATATTTACTGGCGTTTAGGGCATAAAGTAAAGATTTTCTATTTAACCCCAAAATTGTGTTGCTAGTTCCAAAAAATTATAATATACTTACGATGTTCGCTAGAGTTTAAAGCATGGTTGCCGGAATAACCCTGCTGTGGAATCATATTGGACCACATTCCCGCATGATTACCCTGCTCGCTTGGAAATAGATGCGCCGCCTCATAATTTGAATCTGTAAGATATAATATAGGAATTAATATTAAAGAATTTTCTTAACGAATCCAAAAAATTGCCTATTGGTCCAAAATAAAAAAAGGCCAAATCTAATTCCAAAGTCACCTCATATTTAGAAAATAACGAAGGTTCCAAATTTCGATAAAGTAAATATATTTTGAGAATCTAGGCACTCTGAACTACGTATTTTTATCGTAATATAATATTTTTATTTCTTATTGATCTTCTTCTTATTATATTATTTTTTTGGCTTCTTGAGAAGTGAATATATTAACTGGTAAGGGTTGGAAATAAAATGTTATTTTCCTGCTCGACTTCAATCTGAACCGATTAATTGAAAAAGTTGAAAGGGTCGTTAAATATTATTTTTGATTATACTTTTCTCACGTATGATTGATGAAAAAATGCAATGAAGCACTTTCTGCCGATTGTCCATTCCCCGGCGTTCCCCTCAATGTCAAAAAGAGCAAGGCGAAATTTTGTTCCTCAAGATGTGTTTGTTTTATAAAAATTTGCGCCATTTTGTGCATTTCCATATGCCAATTCAAAAACAAGGAAAAATAAAGAAAATTATTGTCCCAGAAGTAACGTTGATGCACTACGAGTTTTTGACGTGGGAGAGAGTCCGGCTCTAAGCTAAAGGAGCAATCTGTTAGATTTAGTAAATGAGTAATTATTTGCACAAAGCCCGTGCTGTGCGCTCTTGCGTGAACGAGTCTTGCTCTAGGTTAAAGGAGCCATCGGCTAGACCCAATTAATGAATATGCATTTGCTCAAAATAAGTCCTGGGTCCTCTCGCGGGAGAGAGTCCGGCTCTAAGATAAAAGGCCGATTGGTTAGATTTAATAATTAAATATTCATTTCCTCAAAACAGGTGCTGGGCCCTCTCTTGGTTTATCCTGCCACTTACAAGTTGTCACGGTTCCCGTGGGTTCGCCTCGGTAGTCAAGGATCCTGTCAACTTACGGAAGGAAGAATCAGGAATGAAGCAAGGAAGACACAAAAAGAGAGTCCTTTTGTCTTGATGCAAGTTCTACTTTACTTAGCACAATTTTAACACTCTTAAAACAAAAACCGGATGAGCGAACGTATACTGGCTGCGAGTCCTGCTAGAAACACACAAAATGAGTCGCCGGCGGCCGAACATCGACTGACGGCGCGGAGTGCAGCCCTTCAACGTACAACGCGACTTGGCGATGTGCTGCTGTTGACCCTCGCTGGGCGACGACTCCTTGAGAACTGACTTGTCGCGAGTTCGCTGGAACGTTCCAGAGGCGGCAGATACTCGCCAGACGACGGGAGAATCTCTACGGATGCGATCGCACGGGATTCGAAGCTCCCGACCAGGTCTGATCTCAACTTTCGAGCTCAGCGACTGAACTGGTCCAAGGGGTCTTGCTCCCCTGGAGCGTTCGTAGCGCCACGCGTGGAGGGCCAAGGTACCAGTGTCACTGGCGCGAACTGTTTGAAACGAAGAGAAGAAACAGATTCTCTTTTCCATCGGGTTATCATTTAAATTTAAATAATAGTCAGATGCGAAAAAAATCTGGTGTCAATATATTATGAAAATTATTTAGAACAGACAAATCATTTCTAAATATCTTTCGAAACAAACCGGTGGAAGCGATTTGAGCAATTTTTATCAGCGGCGGGCGACGCCTCGACTTCTTTGCTTCTCCGCGGCAGTGTGGCAGCGCGGCGTGACAGTCTAGTTCAGTATTTTTTTTTGACATACAGCTTTGAAAATATAAATATAAGCAGGCACAAGAAATCAACTTCCAGCATAAGATATTTATTTAAATCAGTTTACTTTAACACCTAATCATTCCCAGAAATTTTCGCAACCAATCAAAAGCCAGCGAATGACCCATGGAAAGAAATCCGGTACCATGTAAATACACCTAAGGGATCGTGCACATAATACGTAACGCGTTTTTCTTTTGTTTAGATCGTTGTATCCCTTTTGGCTTCACGGCAGTTTTATTCTCGTCTTTATTTAAACAAAAGAAAAACGCGTTACGTATTATATTCACGACCCCTGAGATAACGTCGGCACACTTATGGCCACATCTCACAACCGTAAGATGGGTGGTCGCAGGACACGATGAAATCACAACGACAAGCCAGCGAAACCCTCATGTTTCTTGAGGAGAGGAAGCGACGCAAGGATGACAGCTTTCTGCATCCATCTCGAAAGTGCCTTGGCATATTTTTGGCACGCGTTTATATATTTAAGGTTACGAACCAGTGATATATTCGCACCTCCGAGAGCCTCTATAACAAGGACAATTACTTGTACCGAATATTTTCGGTACAGTCGTTGTAGCTCCCTTTTAAGGTCTTGATACCTTTCCTCTTTTTCCTGTTCCTTGGCAGGGATGTCGTATTCCGACGGAGCCGAGAATCCGCTCACGAATATAGTTCGCTTCTGCAAGTATATACATATAGCTTTTTTCAAAGAATACACTCAGGATATTGGAATGGAGTTTGAGTTATAATAATGCTCCAAGAGTCGGTTCAATTTTGATTCCTTAGGAATCGGACCGGAGGGGCCTATGACAGAGCCACCGAACGCGTCCTCGGGTTGCGGATAGAAGATCCCTGTCCCAAGGGTTTCAGCTGAATATGGTTACAATAATTAATAAGCAATCGCGGACCATTGTCCAGGGATAACATCCGGCAGGACTTTCACTGCCAAGGTTCAAATTGAAAAAAACACTCTGTATAGTTGAAAAAGGTTAAAAAAACCACCGCAGGGTCTCACTGCGAGCAACTGTCATCTAAAAATGACACCCGCTCCCAGATAAACCGCGGTAAATCACACTTATGGCCATGTCTCACGACCATGAGATGGGTGGCATGATGAAATTAGGAAGACAAGCATCCATCTCGCAAGTTCCTTGGCATACTTTTAGTACGCGAGAATGGATTTAAGGTTACGAATCAGTGATAGTTTCGCACCTCCGTGAGCACCGATCACGAGGAGAAATTACTTTAACCGAATATTTTGCCTACAGTCGTTGCAATTCCCCTTTAAGGTCTTGATAACTCTCCTCCTGTTCCTTCTTCTTGGCAGTTATGTTGTAGTCGGCTTGAGCAGATAATTCGATCGCCAATATGTTTCGTTTCTCGAAGTCTTGGAGAAAAATGTCAGGCCTCTAGTGAGAAACGGAGACTGCTGTCCGCAAATCGTAGTTCCAGAAAATTCGGCACTTCTGGTCTTAGACAATTGACTTTATTTCCCTTCGAACGTTGGGCAAGGGAGGGTCGCGGACAACATCGTAAGAGCGACAAAGATGGTAATAAAGAACACTCAGGGGCGCAGTATGTCTGTGGATATACGTTGTTCACGCGTGGATGGGACACACAGTTATTATGTGTTCTAGGTACCCTGCGTGTGCATTACACGCTCTGTACCTATCGCTGGGAACTTCTTGACATAAAATGCGGTCACGGTATGCTAAGGTAGAAATTACACCGTCCTGACACGCGAAAATGTAACCTTTTGTACCTGAATAAAGTCTTGATGACCTGACAAGAGCAAAAATTAGCTTCTTCGACCAGGAATGTTTTTCTGGATTCCTTTGAAAATTCCCGTGCGTTTTCTTGTCTAGTAGCTCTTGATGCAATTTTTAAACTTCTTCTTTCTTCACTTCGGCTCACATAAGTGAAGCATCTAGATGAAGTTATGCACTTCCCTCACTTCTGATGTTAAAATTCAGGCCAAGGGTCTCAGCCACCTGCTCCGCGGCTTCTTACGTGCATCTTGACGATATTTATAGCAGTCTGAAGCTTCCTTTTACCAGAGGCATAGATGTTCAGGTTATCCATATAAAATACATGAGTTACCTTATGCTTTAATTATGATTCAATTGTAATTGGTCAATTAATCGTACCTCACTGGCACACGCATGTAAGAAAAAATTTCCAACTTATTTTTTATGAGTTGCAATTTTAAATATGCGCACACTTCCAAAGAATAATCTTTGAACAACAATCCTTATAAAACATCCTTACTGATGTTTTATTTTACTTTAAATTGTTTTCGCTGATTAGCGAGCCTAATTAAAACCGTCGTCAAACAGAATCGACCACGATGGAAATTCTACCAAAAAAAAGTATCTTGAAAATGTTTGATACAATTCTGATACAATTTTTGGTACGTAACATAAAAAATATTATTTATACATACTCAATCAAAAAAACGCCGCAAAAAGATTTGATGTTTTGATCGAAGATTTAATCACGTCATAGAGTTTCGTTTCTTACTTCCTAAAATAACTAAAAGGGCGCAACGTATAAGCACCTACATATTTTTTGAATCCACGCAGGTTTTTAAAGTCTGAACTAGATTCACATCCTTGGCTTTGAAAATAAAAAAACTACCCCAAAAGTTTTGAAACTTTCACTTCAATCCCGTGATCGAGTTGAATACTTTATTTCTTGTGATAATGACGAGTTTCGTAATTTTTAAACACTTTGGCATTTTTCAAAAGCACTTGAGTATTTAACGTCATAATTAGACTCTCTCGTTGCCTTCTTTAATAGAAAAACTACCCAAAAAACCTTTTGAGCATCTAGTACAATCGTGCCACTGGAAGAAATCCATTATTTCCAGAAAGGCAGGAGAAATTTCAATAATTTGCAGCCTTGCTGACTTTTAGCATCTTTTTAATTGATATTATTATCTCTATTTTCTTTTCTCATTAAAAAACTACCTAGAAAAGTTTAAAAATATAAATTTCAAAACTGCGAATGGAAGTGATGCATTATTTTCTGAAAGCGAGGCGTAAGTTTCGATAATTCGCAAATCTGCTTTGGCCTTTTTTAAATAATAAATAAGAGTTTATGGTCAAATCGAAACCCTGCTTTTTGTATTTCTGACCAAATAACTACTCAAACATTTTCTAAACCATAAATTTAAATTATGAGAGAGGAAGTAATGCATTATTATTTACACAGAGCGAAGAGAAGTTTTAATAATTGGTTGGTAACTTGACTGATTTTTTTCCTAGTGAGAATTGAGCCAATTAGAACAGTTTAAAGAACTCAGGAAATTTCAGAAGAATTTAAAGAGTCCATAGAATTCACTAGAATTCATAGAATCCATAGAATTTATAAGAATTTAGAGAATCCATGGAATTTATAATAATTCATAGAATCTATTGCATTCAGACTATTTTTTGCTCGTTCCAAAGAATTATAATATACTTACGTGGCTGTACATAGGGGGTCCCGTACATCGCATGATCATAGTGCCCTATCAAAGATTGCTGTAGTCGCACATCATCTGCATCTGTAATGTATAATTTAGGAATTTTTATTCCAGAATTTTTTAACGAATACCAAAGGTTTAAAATCGGCGACCCCAAACCCACACCTATACCAAGTTTCAGGTAAACGTGTGCAAATTTAATAATTTTTGCCGTTATTTTGGTTCTTCCATTTGAATTTATAACTTTTGACATCAAATTCCATGCCAGTAACTTAAAAAACCCCCTTTGAAAACAGTTTCATATAGCTACCGCGAGAAGTCAAATTCTTGACACTGATTGTTACGCCTTGATAGATGCAGTATTATTTCAAAGATTGTTTTTAAGTGGCATTTGAATTTATGCGAAAAACGCCTACGAAAATAGCTGCAGAGCCAACAAACCGCAACAAACCATCGAAAGGCATGCACAACAATTTCGAGCACAATTCATACGTCCAGCAGAACGGTTCTCAATGTTATAGATAGTTACCGGTGAATTACCATAAAAATATCAATTTTCAAAATTTCTATAAATTTTATATATTTTCACTGATTTCACAAGCTTTTATGAATTTCCACAAATATCATAAGTTTTCATGAATTTCATCATTATAAATTCCTATACATTTTAGAAATTATAGCCATGAATGCCCATACATTTCTATAAATTATCATTAGTTCGTAAATCCTTATAAAATTCCAACAAATTTCCACGAATTTTTATGAACTATCATCAATTTCGACAATTTTATCAAATTCCATCCATTTTCATCAATTTTGGAAATTCACAGAAAGATTTTAAATAAATCCTATAAGAATATGTACTTTTGTGAGATATAATTCGAAACATGTTTCAAAGGTCTCCAGGAACCAAAGCCGTTTAACAAGAACAATAATTTATTAGCAATTAAGAAATAAAACTTGGATTTTGTTTTATATCCCAACAACCTTTTGTTTTAGTTACAAAAATTACAATATACTAACATGGTGGGCTTGAACTTGAGTCATGATGTCCTGCATTTGACGCATGATGACTTGAACTTGAACCATGTTCACCAGCATTGTTCCACCGCCAGCTTTCATCTGGCCACTGACCACTGCCATCTGTAAGATATATTACACGGATTTGTATTAAAGAATATTTTCATCGAACCTTAAAAATTGGCTATTAGTGCAAAATAAAGATAGCTTAAATGTAATCACCATGTCAGTTAATATTAACAAAACCATCAAGGGTCAACATTTCGATGAAGTAAATATAAATATATTTTGAGAATCTCGAAACCCTAAATTATGTATTTTTTTAGAATTACGTTTTTTCTCTTATGCGCCTTTAATATTAACCGATCAATTGAAAAAAGGTGAAAAAAGTGAAAAAAATATTTGTTATTATATGTGTTGACACGTATAATTTACAAAATAAAAATTTCCATCAAGCACTTTCTGCCGATTGTCCATTTCCCGAAATATCCCTT
>CAKNWT010315763.1:0-10395 GCA_932066315.1 Andricus coriarius
TTGAAATTTTTTAGCATCTCAAATGAGGCTAAAGCCTGTAACCTAAAAGTTGAGAAAAGATCAACAAGCTTTGCAGTGATTAGTTGCTCTAGAGTTGGGAAAATTGGGCACTGACAGTGATTTGGAAAACATTTTAGTGGGGTCATTTGCACCCCATTGATTACACCCTCGGCACTTGGCCAGATTTTGCACCAATGAGGGACGACATGGAACATTTTCGTCAAATGCGTTTACACAGCGAATTAACGACGAATCACGAAGCTGCGTTACGATCCATCAAGCCTAGCTCGTATTAGCTATATTGAGCCTCCGCGCTGCTAATTAGCAGGGTAGTTTGAGTTAGTGTACCCACTCTGTTTGGCTGACAAATTTTAACTTTTATCTCTTTCTAGTAGTATTGCGTCCTCTCTTTGACAAAATATTGAGTATTTGCATTTTCAGCCCAATTTTTGAATTTTTAAGCTATAAAGGCGAATGTTTTAGAAGACAGTCGAATTTTCAATACAAAAAGTTTATTTTTCGAAAAAGCAGATTTTTCGAAAAAGCTGATTTTGAGCCTAGAGGGATAAATTTTCTACCAAGAAGGATGATTTTTCTACCACAAGAGATAAATTTTCAATTCATAAGATCGAATTTTCAACAAAAGAGTTAAATTTTTCTTTGAACTGAATAGATCAAGTTTATACAAAATAGCTGAATCTTAAATTTACAAAGATGAATTTTCAACCAAAAAGATTAATTTTTTATCAAAAGGCGAATTTTTAAAACATACATGAATTTTCAAGCAAATAGTTTAATTTTCAACTAAAAAAAAACATTTTTTCAACCAAAAATAGAACAATTATATTTAAAATTAAAAGTAATAATTTTCAACATAAAAAACAACGAATTATCTAACAGTTGAACTCAAAGAAGAAAAGAATTTTTAACCGAAAAGTTGAATCGACAATCAAATAGATGAATTTTCAACAAACAAAATTAACTTTCTACCCAAAGAGTTGAATTTTTTACCAATTAGTACAATTTTCAACTGATAAGGGAAAAATTGTCATAAAAACAGAAAGATTGTCTCATATAATGAATTAATTTTCAAACAAAAATAAACGAATTTCTAAGAAAATAGTTATTTTTCAAATAAATAGTTAAACTTCTGACCAAATAGTTCAATTTTGTACCAAACTAGTTGAATTTTCAACTAAAAAAGGACAATTTTTTAGTTGAAAATTCAACTAGTTTGGTACACAGAACAAAAAAAAATGAATTTCCAAACAAGAAAGTTCAATTTTTAAATAAATAGTTTAATTTTTAACCAAATAGTTTAATTTCCTGCAATAGTAATTAAATTTTCAATCAAAATGATTAATTTTCTATCAAAAGACGAATTTGAAACAATATACATAAATTTACAGCTAAATAGTTGAATTTTCAACTAAAAAAAAATTAGGTTTCAAACAAAAAATACAACAATTAAATTTTTAGTTGAAAAATAATTGTTTTCCAAATAAAAAACAAAGAATTATCTAACAGTTGAATTCAAAGAAAAAAGAGGAATTTTGAACAAAACAGCTGATTTAACAAGCAAATATATGAATTTTCAACAACAAAAATTAATTTTTTGCCCAAATAGAGGATTTTTTAACAAAATAGTTAATCTTTCAAGCTAAAGAGTAGGAAAATTGATAAATCAGTTGACTTTTAAACTGGAAAAGAATCATTTTCAACAAAAAAGTTAATTTCCAATAAACAAAAATAAATTTTTAACTAAAAAGATCATTTTTCAATCACAAATAGTATTATTAAATTTTCAGTTTAAAAAACTTATTTTCAACAAAATAAAAACGAATTTTCAACCAGTTATGTTCGAGTGAAAAAGACGAATTAAAAAAAAATCTGGTTGAATTCTCTACCAAATATTTCACTATTAACTTATAAAGAAAACATTTTCAACCAAAAATGAACATTCTCAGATACAATAAATTAATTTTTAACCAAAGAAAAGGAATTTCTAAGAAAATAGTTATTTTTCAAATAAATAGTTAAATTTCTAACCAAATAGTTCAATTTTATTCCAATATAGTTGAATTTTTAGCTAAAAAGGGAAATATTATCCAACAAAAATGGAATAGCTACATTTTCAGATAAAATAAATTAAATTTTGAACAATGAAAAACGAATTTCCAAAGAAGAAACTTCAATTTTTAAATAAATAGTTAATTTCTAACCAAATGGTTTATTTTTCCTACCAAAGTAATTACATTTTGAATCAAAAAGATGAATTTTTTATCCGAAGACGAATTTCAAACAAAATACATGAATTTTTAACAAAATAGTTGATTCCAAAATCAAATAGATAAATTTTTAACAAGCAAAATTAATATTTTGCCCAAATAGACCATTTTTCAACAAAATAGTTAAGCTTTCAAGCTAAAAAGTATAATCTTTGATAAATCAGTTTGACTTTTAAACCGGAAAATGATAATTTTTAACAAAAAAGTTAATTTTCAATAAACAAAAATAAATTTTCAACTAAAAGATCATTTTTCAACCAATAATAGAGTCCTTAAATTTTCAGATTGAAAAACTAATTGGTGATCGAGTGAAAAAGATGAATTAAAAAAAAACTAGTTGAATTCTCTACCAAATAGTTCAATTTTCAACTTATAAGAGAAAAATTTTCAACCAAAAATGAAAATGATCAAATATAATAAATTAATTTTTAACCAAAGAAAAGAAATTTCTAAGAAAATTGTTATTTTTCAAATAAATAGTTAAATTTCTAACCAAATAGTTGAATTTTCAACTAAAAAAGGAATAATTTTCGAACAAAAATGGAACAGCTACATTTTTTGATCAAATAAATTAAATTTTAAAGAAAGAAAAACGAATTTCCAAAGAAGAAAGTTCAATCTTTAGATAAATAGTTTAACTTTAAAACAAATATTTGTTTTCCTACCAAAGTAATCGAATTCTCAATAAAAAAGATTAATTTTCTACCAAAAGACGAATTTCAAACAAAATATATGAATTTTTAACAAAATAGTTGATTTCATGATGAAATAGATGAATTTTCAAGAAACAAAATAAATTTTTTCCAAAATAGACAATTTTTCAACAAAATAGTTAAGCTTTCAAGCTAAAAAGTCGAATCGTTGATAAATCGGTTGACTTTTAAACCGGTAAAGGAGAATTTTTAACAAAAAAGTTAATTTTCAATAAACAAAAATGAATTTTCAACGAAAAGATCATTTTTCAACCAAGAAGAAACGGATTTCCAACAAAATAGTTTATTTCAAATAAAAATAGTTCTACTTTCAAACCAATATTTTTTTTTCAATGTAGTTCAACTTTCAACTAAAAAAAAATCAATTAACACTGAAATCGTTAAATTTTCAGTTTATGAAACTAATTTTTGATAAAAAAAAAAAGAATTTTCAACCAGTTGAATTTGAATAAAAACAATGAATTCTTGAGAAAAAAGTTGAATATTCTACCAAATTGTTCAATTTTCAACTTATAAAGAAAAAATTTTCAACCAAAAATGGAATAGCTACATTGTCAGATAATATCAAATTAATTTAAAAAAAAGAATTAACAACAAAATAATTAAATTTTTAAATAGTTTTATTTTCAACCGAATGGTTTAATTTCATACCAAAGTAGTGGAATTTTTAATAAAAAATATGAACTTTCAACAATAAGAGATCAATTTTCAATGTAAAATATCAATTTTTAACCAAAAATAGAATAGTTTATAAATAGGAAATTTACAAAAACAATCCCTGTTCTAAATCAGAATTCGTCACATTTTGAAAATTACTTTTTCAAAATCAGGATTTGTTTTAATTTAAAAATTCACTTTTCTTTGCTCAAACTAATATAATTATAACTTGGAAAAGGGAATTTTATAAAAAAAAATTAATTTCTATCTTGAAACAATTTTCGTAAATAATTATAGTTTTCGCTTTCGAACAGATAATTTCATAAAGAATTATTATTTTCACTTTAGAACAGGAAATTTACATTAAGAATTATTATTTGATTTGGAATAGAGATTCTTGAACATTGGATGGGAATTTTGGAAAATAATTTTAATTCTATCTAAGAAGAAGGGAATTTGAAAAAATCCTTATTCAGATTCAGAATTACAATTATTTGTAAAATCCTCTATTATTTTTTTAAAATCTTTAAAATTGTTTGAAATCATATAAGTCATTAAAATAAAAAAATTGGAACTCTTAAGACTAAAAATTTTTTCATTTGATGATTTGAATTTCAGATTTGTAAAATTGAAACTTCACAAATTGTTTATTCAGAAATTTCATATTTAAACGATCAATAATTTACACGTAAAAATGGAAGCTTATATTAATTTTCAATTAAATAATTTTAAATTAAATGTCATTAGAGGTGTAATTTTAAATTATATTCTCTTGTAAATTGAAAAGTTCAAAGATTTCTGGTTATAAAATATAAATTCACGCTATCATTGTCAATTCTCTTAATTAAAACTAATTCTGCCTTTCAAATCACATTATTAAAAAGGTTAAAAATAAAACATGTTTAAAAATTTGCCCCCGCCCCCCGTCCACTCAAAAAATCATAAAAAGTAAAAAATTGACCTCTTCCAATTTAGAAAAAAATTGAAAACTAAAATTTCTTTCCTTCTAACTCAATAAAAATGTTAAAAATACGACTTCGTAAAAAGGTAAAAAATTAAAAGGTTTATCTTCCAATTCAGTAAAAAATTAAATACAAAAATTTCTTCCGATTCTTTTAAAATTAAAATTGTGAAATTAAATTTTTTTTTATACATAAATCCTTTTAAATTGAATTATTTTTATTTTAAGCCGCTTAAATTTAATAATTGTGCAATTGTTATTTATGCATGAAAATTCAACACGTTCACTTCCAAAGAAAAAATTTCGAACAAGGAACAATTAATATTGTAAAGTTAAAAGGTTAAATGTAGTACTATGAAATTTTAACGATTCAAGGTTTTCTGTTTCAAACGATACAGTATGAAATTGTTTAGTCTTGAATATTTTATTTATAATTACTCACTTTAAATAAACAGTCAAATATTGCTAATTGTCACCAAATTATTATTATTTTTTTTAATTAAAAAAGTTCTAACTGACTGAGTTAGAAATGGAACATTTTAGACTGAATCAATATTTTAATATAAATAAAAATGAAATAAGTATTTGAATTTAAATTTATTAATTTGAAATTATTTAAAAATTAAAAATAGTTTATAAACTTTCAATCGGATATTTTAATTTAACTTCTGATGCTTTCGAAGTGAAAAAGTTTAATATTCAACGTTAAAATCTGTAAATTGTTTAACTTTTAAAAGATTCAGAATCATCTTTTAAAATCAATTATTGTTTCATTTCTGACTATTAAACTACAGTATATTTTCAAAAATCATTAGTTAATTTATATTTACAGTTGATCAACTTTAAACTTATTTTAAATTGCATTCCATCATGTGATATAAAAATTGTACAAATAATTGGATAGATTCCTTTTCTAAAAATTTGTAAAATTTCTATTTAAAAAATGAATTTACTGCAATCTTTGGAACTCTTTCAAATTGACCGGGAATTTAAAATCATCCGTCGCGGAGACACGATGATGAAACATTTTTCAATACAATTCAAGTTAAAAAATGCGTGTAAGCATTTTTATCTATTTCTCTTAATCTTGTTATTTTATTTCAAATTTATGTTAATAAGAAATATTATACATTAAAAATAATTGTCAAAATAGAGCCTAAACGGACAAAATTAGTAAAAAAGTCACTTTTTTCGTCAATAATTACAAAAATATTATTATTGTTTGAGAAAATATTCTCCAAGAACTCGCAAGCTGGCCCGACAACTATGAACTAGGACCGCCCGCACATGGTTCGCATACACGCTCGCATAAACGCGCGAAGGCAATATCTTCGAGGGTTCGAATCCTCAGAGATGCAAATTCATAAATTCAATTTTTCAACATCAATCAGTATCAATCGTTATTAAATATTTAATTTCTTCTCGTATCCGAGACCTAGCTACAAATTCGTGACTTTTTTCACATACAAATGTTCTCCATCTAAAATGAGGAAGCTTTTTTTTTTAAAGAGAGGATACAGTAAATGGAAAATGATTTCTGGGCGAGATTTACATTTTAATTACGAATTTGGCGTCGCCTTGCCGCGCCGGAAGGGAGGAAAAACATTTCAGGATGAATGAGCTGCAAAAGTTTGTAACTGTTTCTAACAGGAAATTGAGTATGCAAAGCTTTCACGAGTCTAACTGGACAATGTAGTATCTAGGCGCTTGGTTTTAACCAATGATAGTCTTAAATAAAATAGTTTACACGCTCGAAGGTTTTAGTGTGTATAGTGGGTCGGATGGAACGTTGTTCAGTGGATATCCCCCGTAGGGCGAACTAGTATCCATTACGTAAAACTAATTCCACTGCACAGACTTTATAGTCTCGGTGGATTCAGCACGTGCCTGAGTTGAACGAAAATTAACGAATTTAGAGTTCTGAGCGAGATGCCCGAGAAACCTCCTAAATTCTTCATGTCAGTCCCATAAAATACTAACGTATCCGCTACGAACATTTTTTAAATACATTTTTATTTTTATTAGGTTTTTGCTCAGGCGGTAACGCTCCGAGTTTGTAGCCGGGAAGTCTGGGCTCGATTCCTGCTGCTGGCATTTTTTTACAATCTTTTTTGCAGTCAAATTTTTTTCTAAATTGCGATTTTTTATTGAATTTATTTAAATCAAACTGAATAAAGTGAATATTTCACGAACAAGTCAATGCCGTGACTTCACTTATTATTCTAATTTCAAAATTTTAATATTTATTTTATTCTTCTAATGCTACTTTTATATATTTTATTGTTATCTCATACGGAAATGATAGTGAATAAAATATACATTTTTAATTGAATAAAAAAAGTGATAATCTTCTAAAAAAAAAAACTTTTCTTGTAGTAAAAGTAGTAAGTGTTGAAAAAAATTGTATATGAAAAAAATTATTAAAAATAAATATTTTGGCTTCATTTAAATAAATTTAATCCTCACTTGCAAAAAAAAATTGAATGCAAAAAAAATGGCAAAAAATTCCGACAGCAGGAATCGAGCCCGGACTTCCGGTTACAAACTCGAAGCACAACCGTTTGATCTAACCGGGAGTTAGAGTCCATATATAGTTCGTGGATTTTTTTAAAGCTGCTTTTTCTTGAGAAATTTCCAAATATGAATCTTAAAAATTGAAGAGTTCTTAATTTTGAAAATTTAAAATTAAAAATTATGCAAGTTTTAAGTTTTACAACTAAAAATTCTGTAATTTTGATGGCTTACATTTGACACATGTTTATTTTTGAAAATTTAGAATTAAAAACTTGAATGTTGTTCTCCAAATGATCAAACTTTAAAAATATTTATATATATTTCTTTAAAATTTAACAGTTTTGAATTGTAATTCTTGAAAATTTAATTTGTAAATTGTTAAAATTCAAGAGTTTTCAATGTTTACAATTTGGAACAATTTATTTTGCAAGTTTTTAGGTTTACAATTAAAATTTCTGTAATTTTTATAATTTACATTCGAAATTTCTTCAATTTGGAAGATTTTAAATTAAAAAGTTGACTTTTGATTTTCAAAATAATCAAAAATTATGAAAATTTAAGAATTTTTCATCATACATCATTTTAAATTAAAAACTTTTTAAATGTAAATCTTCAAAATTGAACTATTGCAAAAAAAATAATCCAAACTACATAGCTTCAAAACATATATCTTGAAAATTGAACAATTTTTTATTTTATTTTTTCCAAATTCAAGAATTTTGAATTGTAACACTTCAAAATTTCAGACCATTTAATTATAAATCTTTAAAATTGCAGAGTTTTTAATTTTCACAATTTTCAATTAAAAATAATGCAAATCTTAAGTTATACAATTTGAAATTCTGTAATTTTGACGATTTACTTCCGAAATTTCTTCAATTTCGAAGATTTAGAAATGAAAACTTGACTTTTGATTTTCAAAATTATCAGAATCATAGAAATTTTAGAATTTTTGTTTACACATCTTTAAAATTAAAGAGTTTTCAAATGTAAATCTACAAAATTGAAAAATGTGTAATTGCAAGCCATAAAATTTAAAGAATTTTCAGTTGAAAATCTTCAAAATTGAACTATTCCAAAAAAATGATCCAGACTACATACATATAAAACATAAATCTTGGAGATTGAATATATTTTTATTATATTTTTTCCAAATTCAAAATTTCTTCAGTTTGGCAGATTTAGAAATAAAAACTTGACTTTTAATTTTCAGACCTATGAAAATGTATGAATTTTCATTTATAAATATCCCAAATAAAGAGTTTTCAATTGCAACTTTTTTCAAACAAATGAGTTTTTCAGTTTTGAAAATTTATAGGTAAAAATTATGCAAATTTCAAGTTTTACAATTAAAAATCTGTAATTTTGATGATTTACATTCGAAATTTTATCAATTTGGAAGATTGAGAATTCATAACTTGTCTGTTAATTTCCAAAATCGCCAAAATCAAGAATTTTTTTAAATATCTTAAAAAATTAAAGAGTTTTTAAATGTAAATCTTAAAAATTAAAGAATTTTAAATTGTGCACTGTGAAATTTCAAGAATTTTAAATTTTAAATTTTCAAAATTAATGAATTTTCAATTGACCACTGTGAAATTTCAAGAATTTTCAATTGTAACTATTCATAATTGATTTTTTATGGTTTTCATTCCGAATTCAAGACTTTACAATTTGAAAATTTAAAAATTGCAGATCTTCAAATTGTAAATCTTTAAATTAAAGAGATTTTAATTTTGACAATTTTCAATTAAATATTTCTATAATTTTGAGGTTTTACATTCGAAATCTCTTCAATTTGGAAGATTTAGAATTGAAAACTTCACTTTTTAATTCCAGAATCACTAAATTCAAGAATTTTTTATACATTTTTGAAATTGAAAAGTGTTCAAATGTAAATCTTAAAAATTTAAGAATTTTAAATTGCCAACTGTGAAACTCAAAGAATTTTCAATTTTAAACCTTCAAAATTAAATTATTGAAAAAAATGTTCCAAATTACATACCTTCAAAATATGAATTTTGAAAATTAATTTATTTTTTATTTTTTTATTCCAAATTCAAGAGTTTACAATTTTAACATTTACAAATTGCATGTGTTTAAATTTTATATCTTTGCATTGCGTAAATTTCAATTTTGACATTTTTAAATTACAAATTTCTATAGTTTTTAGGTTTTACATTTGAAATTTCTTTAAACTTGACTCTTGATTTCCAAACCCATGAACATTTTTGAATTTGCATTTATAAATATCTGAAATGAAATGGATGAGTTTTTGATTTTGACAATTTACAATTAAAAATTATGCAAATTTTAAGTTTTATTATGAAAAGTTCTGTAATTTTGATGATTTACATTCGAAATTTTTTGAATTGGGAAGATTTAGATTTGAAAACTTGACTTTTGATCTTTAATATAATTAAATTTTAAAAAAATTGTCACATATATATATCTTTAAAATTAAAGTTTGTATTTTGAAAGATAAAATTCAAAAATATACAAGTTTCAAATTTTACAATTTTTGAAGCTCTAATTTTGACGATTCACATTCGATATTTTTTTTCAAGTTGGAAGATGTACAATTGAAAACTTAACTTTTGATCTTTAAAGTAATCAAAATTTAATAATTTTTATTTATACATTAAATTACTAATTTTCTCTATTTTAATCTATAAACATTCAAAATAAATAAGTTCGCGAATTTTTAATAATTATACAAAATACAAACATAAAAATTACCAATTAAACATTTTTTATTATTGCAAAATATATTCTACCTACTTATTCTGTGTGAATTCTCAATATTTTTAAAACTAATAATGCAAAAAAAGGAGGATTGTGTTTTCATAAAATTATTTTCCTCTCGCAGAGAAAATATTAAAAAATGTAATTTCTAAGAAGGTAAACAAGAAATATGTGCTATAATGCAAAAAATATCTGTTTTCAGAGTCGGGGAGACTGGAAACTGGAATGAGATGGATGGAATAGAAACACCAGACAACAACACTACCTACACGATAGAAAATTTATTCCCCTACACCGTTTACAGTTTTCGAGTAGCTGCTGTCAACGCCAAGGGTCGCAGCAAGCCGAGTCGCGAAACTTTCTACATAATTACCCTTCGTGAAGGTAAACAACAATTTAATAATATACCACTAAAAAAAATTTACTAAGACGTCAATTAAGTCGTCCCCCTCCCATACTGCCCCCCTACTCTCCCTACATTCCCCTACTTGCCCTCCCCTCACTTACCCTTCGCCCC
>CAKNWT010315772.1:1876-14961 GCA_932066315.1 Andricus coriarius
CCAAATTCATAGCAGACATAGAAAAATGTGGATGCGAGTGAGACACTAGTAGATCACGCATAAGAGATGCTCTTATGAATATGACTACTATGAATTTGACCTAACTGTATATATCATATTATGTTATTTATATGATTTTTTTTTCAAACTTGTTCTCGGGTTAAAAAGAACCCGGTTTTCCATCATAGCCACGGACTACGTCAAGTGGCTGATGAGGTGAGGATGTAATTACTTAATTTATAAGATGTATGAAATCAATTGCCATGATATTGTAGGTACAAACTTAGGATCATGGTGTAGTTTGCAGTTCGTCTTTTACTGCTGTTATGCTTAAACAGCGACCGCGAGTGTTGGAGGTGACAACAGTCGCTTCTGGATGCTTTCTTAGAGCTGCCATGCATCACCCTATAGGGGTTTAGTCGCTTGCTTCGTGATTATCCAGGAAGTTTCTTACAATGCGACAGGTGTTTAATAAGATCGTCTGCTGACCTGCTGCCAGTACCCTACTAACTCCTAAATGTTCAAGATGTTCAGTGCATCTTGGGTGCACATTGCCTGTAGCCGAAATCACAGTAGGATTAATAGATGCATGTTTCACATTCCTCTATATTGTCTTTACTTCATGCCTTAGCTGGCTATACATGTGGATCTTGGTTGTATAGGTTGCCTGCAAATTTCGGTTAAGTGGACAAGCAATAATAGATTTAATGCAAGCAATGTCGATGATGTAGACTCTTCCACCTTTTTTTTCTCGCATTACGATGTCCAATCGATTGGCTCGGATGTGATGATCCTTCTGGAGTGTAACATCCCAATATAAGATGTAATCTTGGTTTTATAAAACGGACATTAAAAATTTATCTATAGAAAGGCATCCATTCTGTCCGTATAATCTCTTTGAGCCATTACGCGACAACTATAAATAATTTGCTCGATGGATTCGTTGGTATCTCTACATAATCGGCTCCGGGCAACTACGTCTTGATGTAGCACGTGTTTGCGATAACTTCTGGTGCTAAAAACCCTCTCCTGTATTGCAATAACGAATCCTTCCGTTTCCGGATACAGAGCGCCCTTCCTCAGCTAAATATTGAATGCCTCACTATCCACTTCATGTTAATCTAACGTTTTTGGGTGCTCGCTATTGATGGCTTTCTGTCTCCATTGCCCCCCCCCCCCTATCTGTCATGGTAGAACTACCCTTTCAATCGCCGAATTACTGTGGTGCATTCGGTGCTACGTCATATCTACGCGGATGATTCTGTTTAATCGTTCGAGGTCGGTGTTCGACAATTGGATGAGCCCAAAGGAGTACGTGAGGACAGGGTTGGCATAGGTGTTGATTACCCTAATCTTATTTGCCGAGTTAAGAGAACTCTTCACAACCAATCTGAGTCTCGTAGTGAAGGCAGTTGTTGGGCTTTTCTTAAATATCTTATCCTGAACTTTCTTAGATTCGAGAATACCCAGGTATTTATATGACTCCCCCTCAGCCATTGCCTCGATGGCATTCTCGAAATCGTTCTCTAACTCTGCGGTCCCTAATTCTCATCTGGTTAAATGCACTGTTATGCATTTATCTAATCCGAACTGCGTGTTGATATCATTGGAAAACTGCTTTGTGACATCGATCACTTGCTGCAGTTTCTGGTCCGAACTAGCGTATAGCTTCAAATCATCCATGTATAGAGGATAAGTCACTTGATGACCATCCTCGTTATCATGTTTTGGGAAACCATGAGACATGCTATTTAGTGTTTTTTCAGTGGGTTCAATAGTTAACAGAACCATAATAAACTTAAGGAGTCTCCTTGGAATATACCCGTCGTAATGCGCATTGATCTAGTTATCCTTGATTGTCCATGATCAAAATACTTGATTCTTGTACTCCAAAGTATCAGCGCACGATTCAGGAAGTCAATGATGCGTGGGCAAATTTTGTATACTAGACTAGACCGTCATGCGCGCGCTCGAAGCGCGCGCCTATGTGAATTTTTCTTGTATGAATGTGGAAATGTTAATAACGAAGAATCTTGTAATTGGGAATGTCATTGAAAAATATAAATTTTTTTTTAGTATGATTATATTTTGTACATTTGAATAATATTTAACATATTAAATTAAAAAAATATATAATTAAGTAGCAATTTATTAAATGTTTCGTAATAAATTTTACGAAAATGGAATATACAATTATAATAACGTGATTTATTTATTTTGTAATGATAGCATAATATTTGCAGAATGATAACGAAATTACTAATTCGTTCATGGGTAAAAATATTTTGTTGTATATGTTACATTTTGACGGAAATTGTTTGAATTAGGTTCTTTTTAAAAAAAAAAAATTTTATATTCGAATGCAGGTTTATTCAATGACTATGAAAACCCTTTCAAAAGAAGTATTTAACTAAACAAAAATTATTTTAATAGAAGCCGAGAAATAACAATTTTCAAAGCGTTGTAACGTTACAAGTTTTTTCGAAAATGTATAATGTTTCAATGTTTTTGAAAATGCTATATCGTTTAATTCACATTTTTATAGTTTTTTAGTGCCTTTAAATAAATTAATACTGAAATATCCAAGAAATAAACAAAGAAAGTTATTTAAAAAAATGGAGTTACCTTCAATCCTACACCGCTAGATTGTAAACGTGTAATTTTGCCAACAGATTTACGAAGCAAAATTAATGGATTGTGATCGTTTTCAATTTTTTGGTAACATGTTTTTAAGTTTGAATACAAGAGAAAGTTATTGACATCACGAAATTCCTTGGAATTTGCAGGCAATAATACTGTAATGCAATTTTTTGAAAAGAGAGAATTATTAACAGCAAATTATTCTTTTTTTTCGAAGTTGCTCTAAAAATTACTTGGAATTAAAAAAATGGAAAGCAGGTAATTTTGACAGCAAATTCAGCGAGGTGCATCAAATATGAAATTATTAACTACGCAAATTTTTTTACTGTCCGGGAAATATTTTTTTAAACAAAACTCTTTTTTATTCCATAAGTAATAATTTTGTAACTATATTCAGTGCAGAAAGCAGAGCTAACGTTGGCATGAACATAATCGTCTTCATTTATGTTTGCAATATTTTTTTAATCAGCAAGCTTTGTCCAAAGTTTCCCCAAGAGTGATTCGCGCAATGGAGGGCTCTGCTTCAGAGTTACGACGGTGATAGCGCTGACGTTTGAGCATTCATCTCATTGTTGACGATTGGTATCTCTGACTCTGTTACATGATCGCAATTTTCAAACGGTAACACTGTATTTTAAATTATCATCTGAATGAGAAGGTATTAGTTCTAATATGAAAATCGACTTTTGCGGATTTCATCAAATCTCTACGTTTTCGGACTCACTAATTTAATGATATTTTTACGAATAGAACAAAAACTACGCTTCTTATAAAAATGTGATCATAACAAATTTGTAGATATTTTTTATATGCATAAATTTTGTTTCTTAATATTTTTTTTATATCTTGCATAGTTTGACAGCAAAATGGAATTTTTTATTTCTCATTATTTTGTTGTCCGATTAAAATTTGAATTTTCGATTTTTGAAGAAAATTAAAAAAAGTCTTACAACAATATTGTAGGATGTTAAAAAAAGAAACATTTTTCTTCCCTCGACATTTTTTCATATCGTGCGTTGTTTGGCTTAAAATGTTAATTTTCGTTCGTTCTTTTTTAAATTTTGTAAATGCTATAACTCTGGTAATTTTTCTTCTTTCAAAAAAAGTCAGTGGAATATTTTATTCGCCTTGTTTATTACTATTAACGTCCGTTCATAGAATTTTTAAATATTAAAAAAAGTTTTCTCAAAAATTTTCAAAATGTGCTTACTTTTTGAATTTTCATCAAAAATGGCTGGTTAACAAACTTGACCTTCATTTCAGGACAATTAAAGAGTATACCAAAGTCCAATACAATACGCTAATTCGTTTGAAAGTTATCGTGCTAACAAACTAAAAATCTACAGACTAACAGACAGATAAACAGACAGACAGACATTTTTGTAAAAACCTGTTTTATGCGTTCAGGGGGTCGTAAAACGTGGACATTTTACAAAACCGGGGGTGTGGGGTCAAATTTTATATAAATCTAGTACCTTTTCATTATAGGATGTGAATGTAAAAAATGCGCATCCTATAAAAAGAAGAATTTTATTAGCAAACATATTTTTGCAACTTGAGTCCTAGCGTAAAGTGGGTTTGAACAAATTTGTAACCATAATTTAGGCGAAAATTTTTTTTGTAATAAAATGTTATTGTAGCTTGTGTTCTTTTTCCAAAAAGCTTATTTTTTGTTACATTCTCATCAGAGAAGGTATTAGATTTGTGTGAAATTTCACTCCCTCCGTTTTGGTCAAATGTCTACGTTTTGAGACATTCTGAACCCAAAAAACAGGTTTTCGCGAATGTGTCTGGCTGGCTGCATGTATGCATGTGTGTATGGATCGGTGTATGCATGCGTGCATGCATGCGTGTATGCATGGCTGTAGATTTTTATATTGGTAGCACGATAACTTTTGAAAGATTTGACAGATTCGCTTGGGCTTTTCTATAATCTTCAAGTGTCCTAAAATGAAGGTGAAGTTCGTTAGCCAGCAATTTCGGATACAAATTTAAAAAGTGAGCGCTTTTTGAAAATTTTGGAAATCACTTGGTGTCAAATTTAAAAATTCTATATACGGCTGTTTGTATTTCCCAATAAGATAAACAATTTATCCCCTCTTCTTTTTTTGATAAAACAAAATTTACTGGAGTTATAACATTTACAAAATTCCAAAAAACAAACGAAAATGAACATTTTAAGCCAAACAACGCATGGTATGAAAAAAAGTCAAGAGAAGAAAAATGTTTCTTTTTGAACACCCTACAATATTGGCATAAGACTTTTTTTAATATTCTAAAAAAATCGAAACTTCAAATTTTTACCGCACTAAAAAATAATTAAAAATTAGAAATTCCATTTTGCGGCCAAACTCTACAAGATACGAAAACATATGTATGGACCAAAACTGTACACTCAAAAAAGATCTACAAAGGACCCCGCAGCAAGTGTACACGAAATGGCTTTCGGTCGATTTTGATTAAACTTCGTAAAATTGTAGTTCTCAATGTTTCCATGAAAAGTGTTATTAGACAAAATGTCCGAAAATGGACAGTTTTCGAGATAAAGAAAGTTAAACGAGCAACAATTGTAACAAACATTAGCAAATATCTTGAAAACTGAAGGTCTGAGAAAAAAATGTTCCCAATGAAAGTTACTCAGCTCTGACGAGGAAATGCAAGGGAAGTAATGACCTTAACGCAATATTCATTTTTCAAGGTCATTCAATGTAAAATTGACATTTATTGTTAATATTAAGAAATAACTGCTCCAATGATTTTTTTGTGTGGTTCTCAGGCTATATATTGTCATCACAACACCCCCTGAAATACACCCACACAGTACCAATCATTTCTCTAAAGCTTGAAAGACTTTGTGAATATTTTCGTATCTTATCCTTTAGGATAAGATACGATCGTATCTTAAGATAAGAATCGTATCTTATCCTTTAGGATAAGATACGATTGTTGTTACAATTGTTGTTCGTTTAACCCTCTTTATCTCGAAAACTGTCCATTTTCGGACATTTTGTCTAATAACACTTTTTATGGAAACATTGAGAACTACAACTTTACGAAGTTTAATCAAAATCGACCGAAAGCCATTTCGTGTACATTTGCTGTGGGGTCCTTTGTCATTAATCACTTTTTGATGGGATCCGTAGTTTTTGTTTCACTTGTAAAATATTGATTTAAGAATAAAATAAATTAAATTTTTGGACAAATGACAAAAACCACGAAAACTATTCATAGACATAAGTTGTTCACTCAGAAAAGAGCTACAAATTTGTTAATTATTATTTTTTGCTAAGATGCGTAATTTTTGTTTTGATCGTAAAAAATAACATTAACAATAAAAAAATGTTGGAAAAACGACGCAAGGTACGAAAAAAGTTAAATAGACAAAAGTTGATCATAGAATGTAGAAAATTTTTGACAAAATCGAGTGCGAAACACGAGGTACGTTATGATAATCTATTCGTTAAAGTTGAAGGAGCTTTAACAAAAGAGAGTTCACAATCATCAAAGTACAGTTGTCGATGATTTGACCTTTAATTTTAAAAGGTCTGTGCACAAATGTGGGGGAATACAAAGATCAAGCGCATAGCGCGAGATAAATACAGTATCGAGTGCAAAGCGCGAGATAAATATATTATCGAGCGCGAAGCTCGAGAACCATCAGCCGCGCGCCCTAGGCACGCTCAAATTTGCGAGCGAAGCAAGCCGCGCTTTGTCTTTTCATCTCTTATGTCGTTTTTCCAAAAGTTTAATTTTTTAATTTTTAATCTTGTTTTTTACGATTGAAAGAAAATCTACTTGTTCTATCTAAAAATTATTATCATTAACGAACTTTTCGATCCTTTTTGGGTGAACAACTGTTGTTTATTAATTTTTTTCCCACCTTGTGCCGTTTTTCAAAAATTTTAATTTTTAATGTTATTTTTCAAGATTGAAAAAAACTACGTGTCCTATAAAAAATTATTAATGACAAATTTGTATCTATTTTTCGAATGAGCAACTTTTGTCGCTTCATTTTTTGTATAGCTTATGTCGTTTGGCCAAAAATTAAATTTGTTAATTTTTACTGTTTCTAATTTTCTAATTTTCAATCATAGAGATACATTTTTAACCAGAAGGATAAATGTTCAACCAAGAAGGTTAATTTTGTACCAAAAAGATTACTTTATAATAAAATTTTCGAAATTATCAAATATTTGAAATCTTGAAGGAATTTTCAACCTAATAGTTAAATTTTCAACCAAAGTAATGAATTTTCAACCAACAATAATTATTTTATATCAAAAAAGTTTAATTTCCCAACATGGAATAATTAAATTTTCAGTTAAAAATATTAATTTGCACACAAAAAAATTTTTTAATGGTTTTAAAAAAAGATGATTTTCTACTTGTATCCCTAGCATTCACCGTTGCCAAACGAATCACTCGGGAATCCGTCATGAATCGGTAAGGGGGGAATGTACATAGCCGGCACAACGTCGCAAATGCTTAGCCGCCATTATCCAGCTGGTTTTCCTCTTATAGGCTGGAGCCCCCTCCCCCCATAATCGAAAATACATGAATAGTGCACATGCCTTGGCTTCATAATACGCAGCTCTGTTCTTACCCTAAAAATGATTCTAGATCGCACTTCAGTGCGCATGCACTCGCTTCATAATACATTCCGCTGATCTCGATTCTGGTCTCGATTCTAATCACGATTCTAAAGCATAGGCGGCGAATTTAAATCCAACCAATAGGTGAAAAAAGAATGTGGCTTCAGTTTTCGAGATATAATCGCAACCTCTCTTTTATGATAGGATTCTTAAGACTTCAAGCAAATAGTCATGTGGTACAGAAGGAAACGCTTGCTTGTAGTTGATGTATGCCATGTGCAAGTTTCTTTGATGTTTGCGAGCTGGGGTCATGGCAACAGAGTGTATGGTGACTAGATCTTTACTGCCTCGCGAGTTTTCACAACATCTGTTATGTTCTTCTGTAAGGATGTAATTCTCGTCGCAGTGAGAATATACCTTATCTGCTATGATAGCTGTTAGATATTTATATATTGTTGGAAGACAGGCTATCGGTCGAAAATCAGATGGATTTTGAGCGTCTACTTTTTTAGGCAACATATAGGCAGTACCCTGAAGCATAAAGCCTGGCATCTGATCTGGTTGTTCGATGATCTTCTGAAAACACCGTGCCAACGCAGGATGCACACTAATCAGGTACTTGTGCCAGAAGACGTGCACCATGTTCGGACCTGTAGCTTGCCAGTTACTTGTTCTTTTCAAAATCGTTGAAACATCTAAAGCTGTGATGTTAGTCAGCTCCATTTCAGGGTTATTGCTAGTTCTTGCCTTCTCTAGTTGGAACCATGCAGAGTTTAAATTGCTTCTGTTCGTTTTCCCCCAAACACCTGACCAGTTGTCTTTCAGTTGAGGCACTTTGGTGTCTTGCTGGTTTTTTTGCTTTACACTCAGTTCACTATAGAACATTCTTTCATCTGCCTGAAAGGTTCGATTTTGTTGCCTTCTTGCACCACTTTTCTTGTACCGATGAAATCTAGCAGTAAGAGCATCATGTATCTGCTGTTGGGCGTCTATAATCTCATCCAATATTGCTGGTGTTAATGTCTCGATGTGCCGAGGGTGGATGATTTTAGTAACATGATGTATCAGCTTTTTCTGGCTCTATTTCCTTTTTTATATTGAGTCAATAGACTTAATTTGCACCTTACTTTGCTGAAATTCAAATCCAACCTGATCTTCCATGGTGGATCTCGCTCGCTTCCTGGAGCAAAGACTGCATTTGTAGGCCTAGTTCTGCGGCTCAACGTTCTAACGGTCGCCACAGCTGCACATTATACAAGAGTTTGCACCTCAAACGCAGTTTGTGTTGCGTGCAAATTCATAGGTAAAACCTTGCTTTTCAGGTGTTTTATTAGTGCACGCAGATCATTTGTGATGTTCATCTTGGGCAGAGAATGCCTTTGTGTTGGTTCTACATGTCTGAACTCTAGTAAAGCATAACCAAATTTCCTTTCAAGGTGCTATAGTGTTTCTTGGATTTCGCTATTCAAATCGTCGTTATTAATGTCCGGATGTGGTTCTAGCGGATCTGGTACTTGATGTTCCTTATCCCTAGCACCTATGCCTGCAGCTTTAATCAGGTGTTCGTTGTCCACATCTTCCAAGGGAAGTTCATTGATAGGAAGCTGCTGTTCCACTTCCATTTCGATGTCAGCTATTTCAAAAGCTGAAAGCAGTCTGTTTATAGATATTGAGCGTTTTTGATCAGCTAGATTCTGCTCTTTTATTCTCTTGGCTAGTTCTGGGTAAATCTCTGTTCATATGGTATGTCCATTTTTATCGCCTTCTTGGTTGTTGAACCTCTGCTTCTGGCTCTGGTTGTATTAGGCCATCTACCTCTGGAGGATGTGGTGGTGCTGGATCATCATCAGGTTGAGGAAGAACACCAATTGCCTTTGCTTGTTCATTTGACGCGGCTTCCTCTAACTGATGTTCATTGCCGTCGTTTTTCCACGCCAAATCAACCTGTTGTTTAATATTCATTACTCGATTTTCTGAGATTTGTAGATTAGTCCTGATGTCCTGTGCCTTGGCGATAAGATCTCTTAGTGCGACTTTCTCTATTTGAGGATACTTTGCAGCAAATTTCGTTCTAAAATTGTATCCTTTTTCGCCTGGGGTTTCAAACTTCGCACTTTTATAATAGACACGCAGCAATTCCTCATTCATTGTTGCATTGTGGCATTTAGTTTCCAAAAAATAATGTAATTAAATGTTTATAGATGATTTATATACCCTAATATTGAGCATAAATAGGTCGTAGAGTATTTTAAAAGATTTGTAACGCTGGAGAATCAGAGAGCATCGCGAGCCGACATCTCCTCTTCGCTCCATTTTCACAGAGTGAGAAAGCCGCAGTGAGCTGTTGCACTCTCCTCGGGCCTTCGCGCATGATGAAGCACGTTTCAGACACTGTCGGGACACGGCCTTCAGCCTGGACTACAGACGTTTCGAGCGGGCGATTCCCGACTCGCACCGGCTGACCTGAGTAGGATACCCCCACCTTTGCTTCCAGCTCGTTACCCCTTGCTTTCTTGTTCTCGCCTAGGATTATATCTTAGGACTTGAAAAGCTGCCGTACCTAAGATTTTTAAACTAGACATTCATCTATACCTTGTGAAATATTAGTTTTGTTTTGCTTGAAGATTCGCCATTCAAGTTGGAAATTCAAATTTTCGGGTGGAAAATGAAATAGATTTTTAAATTCATATTTTGGCTCAAAACTCAAATATACGGTCAAAAATGAAACTATTTTAATAGAAATTTAACGAATCGGACAGGCTTCCGTTTCCAGTACCGATAGAGGTTACACTGTGTTTTTCGCAGTGGGCAGGAGTTCGAAGGGTGTTAAGGGAGAAAGAGTAGAGGTAGCCGCACATTGCCAAAACAAATCAGTATGAGCGGGTGAGTTTTTTAAAGTTTGGGATTGTGATTGAAAGTGACGGGTGGAGAAGTGAGGAGACAGGGGAGACAGGGGAGAGGGAGTTGATGCTGACGGTCGGTTGCCAGGGAATAGCAGCATGTCGGTTATGCGGAGTCTACAGCGTGTTTCCAGAAGGAAACAGAGCGAGTTTGGTGAGAACAGTGAAGTTAATATACATAGCGATAGCAAAGAGAGAGAGGGTAGTCTCGTAAACGAGGACAGCAGTGAGGGGAGCACAGATGAGACGTTCGCTACGCCTTTGAACCCCTTCGCGACGGCAGAGTCGAGTTGAGAAAGGGGGCATAGACGCGAGAGGCCAACCAATTTAGACAGACTTAGATCGAGAAGTTCGGGGTTAAGGGATCTTCTACACAGGTGGCAACAGCCGGCGAGTACGATTAGCACCGAGGGCATAAATAGTGAAGGGGAGCGAACGGGGGACGATAAAAGAAAAAGAGAACGGGTAGGCAAAGAGGCGGAGAGGGGCAATGAAATTAAAAAAGTTCAGACAAAAAAAGAACACCGGAGAGAGATAGGGATGAAGGGAATATGTTGGCAAAATTAGAAGGTCTTATAAAGGGATTTAGAGAGGAGACTTGCAGAAGATCGGATGAGACTTGCGGAACTAAGGAATGATCATAAGGTGGAAGAGAAAAGTATTTTAGAAGAAGCGAGAAAGTGTGAGTGGGTTATGCATGAGCAGAATGAAAGGTGGCGCTTGAGACTGATTAATGTTGAAAGAAGAATGGAAGGGGAAGAGGGAGAGCGAAAAGGAAAAAGAATAAAATAGTGAAGGGTTTGAAAGTGGACAGTGAAAAGGAAGAGATTGCGAAGCTGATAAGGGACATCGGAGCGCAAATTAGAGTGAAAGGGATAAGAAGGCTTGGAGGAAAGGAAGAGGGAAAAGAAGGTATGTTTTTTGTGAAACTAGGGAGTGAGGAGGATAAGTATGAAGTTATGGAGGAATGGGTAGCATGGTGTCGGGGGTAAGAAAGGAACTGGTGGCAGAGAAAGATAAGGGAGAGTATATAGAAGAAAAGGACGGAACTATGGTTAGAAGAATAAAATTAGGAAAAGTTATTGTGGATGTAATGAACGTGTACAGGAGAAGAGAATAATACAAGAGGGAGGATAAAGAACAATAAGGAGATGTTCATAAGAAATTCGTACCAAAAGGAAACGGATCGGGAGGGTAGGAAGTTTATGGACTTGTTGGGAGAGGCGGGATGGTTAATTTGTAACGGCAGTACCAAGGGGAATAAAGAAGGGTAATATGCGTACGCGGGTATAGGGGACACCGTCATAGATTACATTCTGGCAGAAGAAAGAATAAGAAATTGATGGTTAGAATGGAAGTAGGCGACGTGATAGGCTCAGAACACTGTCCGGTGATCGAGACAATGACATGCGGTGGCCCAAAGCGATGTAGGGGGTAAGAGGGAAGGAAAGAGGGAAAAGAAATTGAAAATAGGCATTTGGGGGGAGGAAAACTTTAGAAAATTTAGAGAACAAATAGAAAACGAGGAAATAGGGTGTTTAGAAGTGGAGAAAGAAGAAAAGCTGCTAGAAAATCGCATAGGAGTGATTAATAAGTTCAGGGAAGAGTTGAGACCAAGAAAAGAACAAGAGTGGGTTAGGAGAGGTTGATGGCAGCGATGCCAATGTGGGCACCTTTTGCTACTGCGTTTGCGATTGGGCCGCGCACTGGTTGGCCGCAGTTGGCGCGCGATTCAAAATTGAAACTAAAAACAATTCTTGTAATTCAAATAAGTAATTATTGAAAAATGTACAAGAATGTATATAAATTGTACAACTTCTGACTTTAGGCAAGAACAAAATTTATAACAGATATATTTATTAAATAACAGTTTATTTTCTTTGATTTCCGAGGAATAACTTATATTTCACAAAAGATTTAATTTCTGAAGCAATTTGTTGTAAAAGTAATTCAAAATAATTTTTTATACTGTTTTTAATATTTTTTATGTATTCTCATAAGAATTCAATTTAATTCCAATTTTGAATTGCGCGCCAACTGCTGCCAACCAGTGCGCGGCCTGAACGCAATCGCAGTAGCAAAAGGGGCCCACATTGGCATCACTGGTTGGTGGGACGATGAATGCAGGGAAAGTAAAGATAGGATGAAGGAAAGTGTAAGAAAATGGAAAAAAGGGAAATAGAAAAAGGAGAACTCAACAGCAGAAAGAGAGAGCACGAAAGAATGAAAAGGAGAAAAGACAGAAGGAGAAAGAAAGGTACATAGAAGAGGTATAGAAAGCGGTAAAGAAAGGGAGGGAATGGGAAGTGATAAACAGGGAAAGAGGAGAAAGGAAGGGTATAAATGAAGAAAGAGGAATGAAAGAGTGGGCGAAGCACTTCAAGGGGCTGTTAGGAGGGGTGAAAAATAGGTTAAAGGGAGAAGGAAGAAAAGCGGTAGAGGGAGACGAGGACAGCGAAAACGAGATTAGTAGATATACAGGGGGGTTTCTGGCTCACTTAGTATTAGTGAGCGTCTGTGTGTGTGTGTGTGTCCGTGTGTATCCGTGTGAGGCTGGCATGCAGGCCGTGCTGCAAAGCTTCTAGAACATTCTCGATGGGTCCTTGATGACGTCACACAGTAATACTGCTCAATTGTGCCATCCAAAGGCATGTAACAACAGGTTCAAGGTTATTCTTATCTCAAGAATTTTTCGCGTAAATACTTTCAAGGTTATATTTTGTCCTGGCAATTTCTACTGCGTCATATAGTTATGGGAAAAACAAGAAGGATTATTTATTGCTTCCTTATAGATACCATATTTAACTAGAAATTCCTCTCCTTATTTATTTAATAGGCAAAAAAGTTGCACGTGTACAGATGAAATTTGATACTATATAAATAAATTTGATTTATTGCTTCCTTATAGATAACATTCTTCTAGAACATTCTTGATGAAGGCGTTAAATTAAAC
>CAKNWT010315776.1:0-23164 GCA_932066315.1 Andricus coriarius
GTCAAAATGACCGTCTTTCAACCGACGAAACCAGTCTCTGCAAGTTGCTTCCGATAAAGCACTGTCACCATAGGCCTTCACAAGCATTCGATGTGATTCGGCAGCCGATTTCTTCAAATTGAAGCAAAAAAGTAAAGCTTCCCGCAAATGCTCCTTTTCTGGCACAAAACTAGACATGATTACTCAAGGAAAAATTGATGTTGTTGTATAAAAAAACTGAATATGTGCACTGATTTATGTAGCCAGGTGTCGAACTCGCACAAAAAAAGCATGACGTTTCTATTGTAGCTAAATATGTTCACTACCGCCATCTCTGAGCAAACAGCGGATTTAAGCTTATACACCTGGTAATTTATTTCGAGGACTAAAAAATTAAATTATTCTTAATTTATAGAATTCTAGAAATTTGTAAAATGATACAAATTATTATTAATCAGGATCATAGCATGTAGTGTCAAATCATATTCAAACATCGTCATATTCAAACGTCGTCTAAAATTAAAGAATTTTTAAATAAGTTTCAATGTGGACAAAACGAATGAATTTATTTGGTGATTATTGCATATATATAACATTAAATTTATTTTACTAAAAAGAAGTGTTTACAGTAGAAAATATAATTTCAGACAGAGTAAAACAGAAATGACTTCCGGTAGTAACAGTACATTATGTGATTATATTGAATATTAATCCTTTAGTCAATAAAAAGATATTTTTTCCCAGGCAATGGTAATTGATAACAAATTCCTGGAAAACGTAGTTTCATTAGAAAAATCGGATTGCGGTCAGAAATGTGCAATTATTTTTAAATGCGTGGAATCAATTACATGATAGTAGCTTTTAAGGTTGAAAAACAATTCAATAACAGTTGGAATATCCGTTGATGTATTATTCTCTTTTTTTAAATCGAAAAAGAACAGCTGAAATGAAAAAATAATGGCGGATGTCTGAACGATCAATTTGGAAGGTCCCATCAGGTAGTAATATTTGTACTAAGTTTCATTTTTATTTTCAGTTTAAAAACTATTTATTTTAGTTAGTTTAATTTTTTTAGTTTAATGAATTTATTTTAGTTTATTTTTATTTTTAATGTACATAGTGATTAATTTTACAAATAAAAAGAAATAATTCCCTTACATCTAAACACACATACGTTCTGTATTGTATATAAAGGAGGAGTCCAGGAACAGTTTAAATAAAATTTACAGATCCCCTTTTGATATTTAATTGACGAAAGATTAAAGCCTATAGTACTATAATAAATTGACTTTCTTATGTAATTACCAGTTAAGTGTAGCATTTTCAACCGTCTCCGGGTACCAAACAATATTATATTATAGTTTTTCATATGAATCCTTGGGTTTAAAAGAGATATTTTTGCAACATTTTGATCTGAGTTTGGATAGCAAACATATTTTAGTTTCACATTTTTTAAATTAATTTTGTAGAGGATTATGGCTTAGGACAGATTTAGATGCTCTACTCTAAATATCGTTATTATTGGGCGGTTTGAACCTACTGGAACTTCACGCACTTCTTCTGGGGTCAAATGTGTAACCGTGCCACTTTCCATGTTTATTTTCGCCCGTCTAACAACCGAAAAGTTATATGAATACATTCCAGCAAGAACATTATAACTCTCCAATATTGCAAATACGTCACCATCAGCTGTTGATAATACAATTTGTTCCTGGGTTGGCATAGGCCCATACTTTTCTTTTCCTGTTCTTAGTCTCAGTCGTATGTTATTAGGAAAAGTGTGTCTACGAAGTTCGAATATCCTGGCCTGATTCCTATGGGGAATAAGACGAATAAGGTTAAATTTTTCAAGTTCACATCCATATCCGTTAGGAGAAGGTAACCATGTAGGAGGAGCTATGGAGCTAGAAGGAGTTCGAGGCCTTATAGGGGGCGACCTGGACCTGGCGCGAAGAGAAGGCTCGTCAGGAGGAACCGAACTCTCAGATAACTGATTTGTTTGAGAAGAATTTGAAACTCTGCCGCGAGAAGCACCAGGAATAGGTTCTCCATTAGGTAAGCAATCGAACTGTGAACTTAAATCTGCAACAAATAAGAGATTATTACAATTATTTTTAGGATTGGTATTTGATGATCTGTTGGAAATACAAAATTCACTTTATGTTTCGTTTTTAATCTGTAAACGTTGTTATTCAGAATAATCTTATATTTATTATAATAAAAGTACACGGTTGATTTATTGCATCATATTAGCAGATCGTGCCTAGTGAAATTAAGAAATTATTTGAGACCGGTGCTTTTTCAGTCTTATCTAAAGCTACTTTAGCAAAAGACCTTCGGCGAATTTGGCTAAGCCAAATCTTGAATCAGAATTCGGAACTTTAAGGAATCCGTAGAATTTAGCATCTGTTACAAATAAACAGTTGATTTTGAAGATACTAAAGCATTATTTTTTAACTGTAGAGGCACGTTTTAGTCAGGAAAGCTTTTCCGTTTAATTTATCACAATAAAAATACACGGATGATTTATTTCACCGGTACCCAAAAAGAATATATTATGAATTACAGGCTTGTTTTCTCAACGCTGACGTTAGAAAACATTTAGAGGTGGAAGTCTGACATGGTTGTTTTTGAATCTGTAGAGATTTTTAAAGTGGTAGATGATACGAAATAGCGAAATGGAAGAAGAATGATGCTAAGGCGAAAGCAGTCATTAGTTCCGCCCAAAAAGAAAGATATAATTAAACGCCTTTCTGTCTCAAGAATAAGCATCTCGGGATAAACTAAAGAGTGCGAAAAGAAGGTATCAACTTCATGTCACTGTCAAAATGGAAGTCATTTCAAAAGACACTGTCCGAAATTCACGAAGGCTAATTTACAGATTGCACGTTTTCGACGAAATCCTAATTCTGATTCAAGATTTGGCTTAGCCAAATTAGCCGAAGGTCTTTTGCTGGGGTAGCTTTAGATAAGATTGAAAACTATTGTATGCTGATTTTAATTGCCTGTGATTGTACAGTTATAGTCTAAATATTTTGTGTCGACTGTAGAATTGATAATTTTTGCAGAAAATCTTTTTGTTTTATTTCTTCGCCAAACTTTAAAAACAGGAAGGGAAGGTTTTTTTTTAAATCGCACCGTTTTTACTTTATTCTTTTTTCTGCTGTAAAAATTCGACTTCATGAAAAAAAAGTTTCTCTGGCCACAAAAAAGTTTTAGCCGGTATCAAAATTACAGGATTTCTTCCTTAAATCTGATTTAGAAAAAACGGTAGAATATTATAGAAAAAGTGTATTATTTTTTAACTAAACGTCAAGACTCAACTACTTGAAAGTTTGTGGAAATTTTTTGCTCTCAAGTAAAGTGCAGAACCTGCGTGATTCGGAATAAATTTGGGTACATATAGAATTTGAAAAAATTGGAATTTGGGATAGAAATCGGATTACGTCGGGAAAATTGTTTTTCGCGCAAACCTGAAAAATATTTATTAAATTAGAGGCATACGTGGGTGTCCGCATGAAAAGGGCCCTTATGGTTGGTTGGAACTTAGAAACCCCGTTTTAGAGAACAACGTCTCGAAAGTTGGACAGTGCCATAAACCAACGTGAAATATTTGTTCTTCAAACCAAAAATTGACTCACTTCTGGTACCTTCTGGGACATCGGTATGATGCCAATAGATTCATAATTAGGTCCTGGAATCATCGTCTATCCAAATAAAAAAATAATAATTTTGACCCTGATTTGCAAAAACTCGAATATCGTCTCAACTAAATCCAGCCGTAAGGAACCTTCAATTGCGGATGCCCACAAATATCTCTTCTTAGGATTCGTCGATATTATTATACTATTATACTCATCAATATAATTTAGGATAAGTATCAAGGTAAAAACCAAAGTATAAACGATTCTCATTTTGTACAAGTAAAGGACAAACTGATCAATGAGAATTTGTTTAACAGTGCTGCTGATGATTATTCTAGTGCTTCATTATAGATTAGATAATATATTTTATAGTCCTTATCTCTTATACAATGTGCGTCAGATATGTCCTGAGATATTAACATCTCATTAGCAAGGATTTAAAAAAAAATTGGCTGATAAATTGATTAAACTAAAATCATAATAATTTATATATGCCGTAGCCCCTGAGAGTGACTAATGAATTCGTTTATACTGATATCATAATAATTTATATAGGTCGTAGGCACTCAGTGTAATTAGACATTTTATGAAATGTCTAGAAACTGCATGAACTTGTCTGATAATCGACAGTTACACTATTTGTCCAGAATTTTTGGCTATTTGTATTTGTATTTATCCATGAAAAGTTCCTAGGGCTAGATAGTTTTATAAGGTACAGGTGATACATATTATAATTAATGTGTGACGGTGATCGATTTAACGACTGAAATTAAAAATAGATATCTAACATGAGCAAAGAAGTAAACTAAAATATACGCATATTTAGATGTGGTCTATTACCAGCAATAACGTAAATGTACATACGCAAATATACATACTTACATTTAAATACATTCATGTGCATGCTTAAATATGTTTTTAACTCAAGTTTTTAAGTGCTGTCAATGTGTAATTTCGAGAGTAGTCTTCGAAATTTCAAACGAGTAAACAAAAAGGTATTTTCTAAAATGATATTGTGAAGGTGCATTTGTAATCGTTATGGGTAGTTTGCTCCAAAGACGAGCACCACGAATAATGAACGATCTTTGCATTTTACACGTGCGGTGTGGATTAATTTTGAGTGCTGTTTTCCTTTTACGAAGTTTGGAATGTGTCGGTCGATGTTTGTCAATAAAATAGAAGAGGTTAAGAAGATAGTCCGGAGCTTCATTATTAAATAGGCTATAAAGCAAGTTACTCATAAAAAATGTCCTTCTTTTGGCAACGTTAAGAAGTCCTGCTTTGTCTCTATACTGGGTAATATGTTCACTTTTTGGGATGTTATAGAGGAACCGAATTCAAGCAATAAGCGTACGTTTAAGCTTGGCATTTAGTTCATCAGAAATATCGTCATATACAACACAGCCGTATTAAAAAAAAAGCTAGGATGAGGTTTTAAATTAGGGGGATACGCGTTGGATTAGGAAGTGATTCTTCATTCCTTTTTAACTGTTGGAGGACTCTGAAGATTTTCCTTGAACTATCCGATAATTGTTGATTCCAAGTAAGAGAGCGATTCAGAATATACCCTGAATCTTTCACAGAATCCACAAAGCGGATGAGACGCCCATCGATCATGAGAGGAGGTAGGGTTGCAATTGTTGCAAGTGAAGGAGAGGAAGAAGGTGCTATGATTATAGCCTTAGTTTTAGCAGGGTTAAAAGTGAGACCGTTTGTCAGGGCCCACTGCACCACCAAATCAATATCCTCATGTACCCGGATGAAGTAGGCTCTTAAGAGTGGCAATAGGCCCGGAGAGGTATAGCTCGAGGTCGACAGCATAGTTGTGACAGTTGCAGTGTCGAAGTTCACTATCAATCTCGGATGTATAAATATTAAATAGAGTGGGTGCAAGCGTGGAACCTTGAGGGACACCACTCTTAACCTCCCCACAATCAGAACGCTCGCCATTGCTGATTTGTATTCTTTAAGGACGATTGCTGAGATCAGATTCAAACCATTTAACAGCTATATTCGAAAGGTGAAGTGATTTGAGCCTAGTTAATAGTAAATTATGGCTAACTGTATCAGATGCCTTATATCAAAAAACAAAATTAGTTATCTATTAATTTGAAAACTGATTTAGATAAATTAAACAAAAGTCATGCTAATATGAGTAATTATATTTCATAATAAGTTTTCATAAACCTTAATTTTCTTTGACTTTCTCTTATTTCTGATTTGTTTATAACGGTTCTGTATGAGCACCGAAACATTGGTAAATATTATGAATGTTTTTGTATTGTGATTTGATAATGATAAAAATAAAGAAGAAATAAGAAATAAATAAAGAGAAGGAAGGGGATTTGGTTGGTTGCCTTCTCGTTTTTCATTCCCCTTTTTTTATTTTTGTCCGAAGAAATTTTTTTTCAAATTACAGTAGGAGCATTTTATGTTGGTTGTCCAAATTTGGTCGTTAGATTCTTGTTTTTATTTTCAGAAGTTCTATACGCTTAGAGAATGTCAAAGATTTCAAACGATTTTTATGGGATTTCAAGTGATTTTTAATGGATTTCAATAGATATAAAAAATTTCTGAACACTTGATAATATTTCTATAAATTACCAAGAATTTCACAAGAACTTAGGAGTTTCAAAGGATTTTAAGATAATTAAAAAATTGTTGGTGTAAATGCGGTTTCAAAGAATTTGCTTGATTTTCCGAAGCTTTGAAAGACTTTAATGGAATTTATAAGATTTTAGGATCTTGAAAACAATTCCAAGAGATTTTACAGTATTTCCGAGATTTAAAGATATTTTAAAGGATTTTAAAAATATCTTATAAGATTTTCGAGTATTCCAGTATGTTTAAGGGATTTGAAAGTATTTCAAGGATGTATTAAAATGTATTAAAATGATGTATTAAAATGAATTTCCCAGTATGTGAAAGGATTTCATAGCACTTCAAATATTTCAAAGGAATTTCGAGAAATACCATCAATGGATGTATCATTAATGGTATCATCATTAATGATATCATTAATGTATTTTAAAGAATCAATTCATAAGAATTAAGGAATTTTAAAGAATTTCAAAGATTCTCAAAATATTCTATAGACTTCACGATATTTGAAAAGATTCAAAATAATTTTTCAGAGCTTTAAATAATTTAAGAGATTTCATAGGATTTAAAATATTTCTGAGTATTTTACAGAAATCTAAAGACTTTTTAAGAGATTTAAAAAATTGAAGGACTTTTCAAGGATTTTAATGATTTTTAGGGATTCAAAAAATTTGGATTTGGTTTTAATGAAAGTCGGAAGATTTTGAAGGATTTTATAGGACCTATTATTTTTAATGATAGTTGAAAAGAGTCCAAGGCATTTAATAATATTTGACTGGATTTTGAAGAGTACATTCAAAAGAAAGAGTGATTGCAACGATTTAAATAAATTTTAGGGAATTTTCAATAGATTTCAAAAATTTAAAGGGATTCCTAAGGATTTTAAAGATTGTAGTGTACTTTAAATGGTTTCAAGGAATTTTGAGCAGTCTAAAAAATGTTAGGGTATTTCAAAAGATTTCAAAGGATTTGAAATATTGCATGGCATTTCCAAGCATTCCAAATAATGTTAAAGAGATTAATAGATTTTTTATGGAATTTCCAAAGATTTTAATGATTTTAAGGCATTAAAAATATTTCATTTGGTTTTAAACAATTTATTAAAAGTTCGGAAGATTGTAAAGGATCTTATAGAACCTATTAGGTTTTAGGATATTTTAAAATGTTTGAAGTAAATTTTGAAGGACTTTTCATGATTTCTGAGGATTTCGACGATTTTGATGGATTTTGAAAGCTTTCAAAGCATATCAATAAATTTTCCAGGATTTCAGGGAATACCATCAGAGAAAATGGAATTTCCCGACTGCTTAAAGAAAGTTCATTGGATTTCAACGGATTGTTGAGATTTTAAGTGATTTTATAATATATGAAGGAGTATTAAAATGAATTTTATAATATTTATGAAATTGTAATAACATTTCCAAGTATCGAGTATCCGCACAAAATTGACCTATTTGAAACATTCCTGAGTAAGCATTTCATTTATTTCAAGGCCTCAAAAATTAAACTATTTTTAATTTATAGAATAGGGTCATCCACTACTTTTTTTTATTTTTGTATATTAAAGTATATGCTCGAAAATGACTAATGATACCAGCATACTGTAAAAAAAAAACTTTTTACGAATTTATATTTGAAAAAGAAAAATTTGTACATATTTCAAATTTCTTTTTCTGTCGCGCCCATCCCGCCATATTGGTGTGACGTAGCATGCCTTCAAAAGCTTGTAAGTAAGCCAAGCGATATACGTTTTCTCACAAAAATGAAACGAAAACATCGCTACCATTGGTATTTTGTGCCTAAATGTAATAACCCCTCTGTCAAAAATTCAGGAAAATTATTTATATATTTATACCCAAAAGGTAAGGAACGAAAAAAATGTGCAAAATTGTTCGAAGTGACATGTGCCTTGCAACGCCTTTAATGTTAAGAGTATATTGTTAGGAAGACATTATTTGAACGATGATTAAATATTTTTATTTTAAATAGAGAAATATATAATGTCCTTATTTTTACAACATAAAACTCGTAATTGACTGATGATAAAAGGCGTTATATATGTGGCATGCCGGGATGTATGTGAGCTATGATATTGAAAAATCAAATCGCTTACCTCGTTTACTCACGCAACAAGTATTATAAAATCAAGTACTTATAAAGGTTATAATTATAAATTTTCTAACGACCCTAGTAGCAAGATAACCACAGACTGGAAAAGAAGAATCTGTTTGCAGCCTGGCGCCCGGCGGGTTCCGTTTTGGCGTGCTGTTCTGACACCAGAGTCTTATATAGCAGATCCTGGCCCAGACTGGTCATGATATACACGAGAAAAAATCGAGATACGACTATTACCTAACCCCTTCTTTCTATTCAGTCTTTAGGACTAGCGATGCGACATCCGGTGGCCATTTTGAAATTGGAGTTCCCGTGTACCTGTGTTCATATCACCTACGGTTGGCGCGCAAAAACTGTTCTGCCATTGGTTGACTTGGTCGGAGATGGACGGACGCACCTTCGGAGAAGAACGACGTGGCGCGGCTTGGTGACATGTCACTCTCGGTATTCACCTCGGCGAATTTAGTCGCAGAAAAAGAAAAGGGATATTCAACATAGTAGTTGATAATTGAAAGTTGTTAAAATAGACGTTAGATATAGAAGATAAAGATATTAATTTACCGTGGAACCAACAAGGGATTTTAAAAAGGCACCATGTATGCCAGGTATTAAGTTACACAGTAAAAAGAAAACAATAAAATTTAATTGAACTTACTTTCAGGACGCAACGGGATTACCCAAGCATCAGGGGCTATTACGGTCTCAACCCAACTAATAATAATACTTTCAGGATGGCCTCAAATTCATTAGGTAACTTAATTTATGATATTGAGCTGAACATAAAGTCAGTATGTCTTGGCGGATAGTTATTTAAGGTCAAAAACGAATGTAAAAGCCGCATGATTGATCAGCATTTTTCAGAGTAAGTATGAAGTGCCAAAAAGTTAGTTAGAACGGAGATGAATTTCATTTGATGCGGGCGGAACTCGCTCAAATCTTCCGTGCGCATAACGGTACGTGTGCGCAACTTCAGGCATAAAGTCATCTCTATCGACACTGTCCGTCGTCAGTTTACTGAATCTCCGAATTATACATCTGACTTTACGAACTAGATAATATTATAAATGAAACCAAATTTTGTTAAATTAGATTGACAAGAAGCTCCGTAACTTTAAAGTCGATATTTATTCCCTTGTTATATGCAACATTTTGATCCGAGTTGAGATCGCAAACGTATTTTAGTTTTACATTTCTTTGCTTACTTTTGTAGAGGATTGTAATTTAGACCAGATTTAGATGCTCTACAATAAACTTCGTCATGATGGGGCGGTTTGAACCTACTGGAACTTCACGCACTTCTTCTGGGGTCAAATGTGTAACCGTGCCGCTTTCCATGTTTATTTTCGCCCGTCTAACAACCGAAAAGTTATATAAATACATTCCAGCAAGAACATTATAACTCTCCAATATTGCAAATACGTCACCATCAGATGTTGATAATACAATTTGTTCCTGGGTTGGCATAGGCCCATACTTTTCTCTTCCTATTCTTACTCTAAGTCGTTTAGTATCGGGAAAAGTGTATCTACGAAGTTCGTATATCCTGTGCTGATTCCTTTCGGGAATAAGGCGAATCATTTTGAGTTGTTCAAGTCCACATCCATGTCCGTCAGAAGAAGGTAGCCATGTAGTAGGAAATATGGAGCTAGAAGTAGGTTGCGGCCTTAGAGGAGGAGACCTGGACCTGGCACGAAGAAGAGGCTCGTCCAGAGGAACCGACCTTCCACATAAATGATTTCTTTCAGAAGAATGTGAAATTCTGCCGCGAGGAACAAACGGAATAGGTTGGCCATTAGGTAAGCATTCGAACTGTGAACTTAATTCTGCAACATAAAAGAGAGGATTAAATATTTTTTCAATATTGGTATATAATCAACTGCTGGAAATATAAAATTTTCTCAACTCTTCTATGAAGCAACGTTATTTTATTTTATGATTTTATGTTACAGTTTTTTGTAGGTTGCTTCAGTTCATGTTTTGTCTTGAATCTGTCATCGTTATTATTCAGAATAAAGTTCTATTTATCTTTATTACAATGAAAATTCGCGATAGATTTATTGCAACATCGTAGCACAGAGTGGTTGGTGAAATCAATCAATTATTCGACACCGGTGCCAAAAAGAAATATATTCTGAATTCCAAGCTTCTTTTGACAATCTAGAATACCGAGAATTTTCAGAGGTGGAAGTCTGGTATGGTTCTTTTTGAATCTGTAGTGATTTTTGTGATGGTACAGGACACACTTGACAAAACAGGAAGGTACTGCGGTAACTCCGGACGACATAGCGAAATAGAAGAAAAATTATAGTAGGGCAAGAGCACTCATTAGTTCCACTCATGAAGAATTATATAATTCAATGAAAAGGTCATGCATCTTCTAATGCTAAGGATATATGGGAACAAATTTTCTTCAGTTAGGTCAACTTCAACATATGAGTGCTCTTAAAATTATAGTTCAGAAGTTAAATGTACTCAGAGAAAATATTGAAAAATTATATTATTGACTCGGAAGATTCTAGAGCATTATTTGTTAATTGGCGAAGCAAGATTTAGTCAAGAAAGCTTTTCCGTTAAATTGAGATCCTTTTTGTTAAAAAAAAAAGCTTTTGGCGTAAATTAAAAAGCGACCAAAAAAACTGTTTCGAAAATTAAAGGATAAAGAATTTATGGTGCTTATGATTGTACAATTATATTTTCAATACTTTTGTGTCAACTGTAGCATTAATAATAATATATTGAAGAAGTGAGGTTGTAGAATTATTATATTTCAAAGTACTGGAATTGTACAATAATTTAATATTGAAGAAATAATATTGGATACAATAGAAAATAATGAAGTGGAGTTTTGCAGAAACTCTTTTTTTTTAATTTTTTCGTCGAATTTTCAAAACATGTATGGAATGCTGGGATAAAAGTTTAGATAAAAAACTATAAAATATTATTGAAAAAAGATGTGTTTTTTTAAATGGACGTTAAGATTTAAATACTCGTAAGTTTGTGAAAATTTTGTGTTCTCAAATCAAGTATAAAATCTGCGTGATTCTGCATGGGTTTGGGTACAGATTGAATTGGACAAAATTGGGACAAAGGTACAATGCAAATAGATTCATTATAGGTCCTGAAATCATCCTGTATCCAAATCCGAAAATAATAATTTTGACCCTGATTTACAAAAACACGAATATCTCCTAAACTGAAACCAACCATGCGGACGCCCATAAATATGTCTTTTTAGCGGTCGTTGATATTATTATACTATTATATTTACCAATATAAGTTACGATGATTGTCAAGGTAAAAACCAATGTATAAACGATCCTCATTTTTCACAAGTAGAAGAAAACTGATTAATGAAAAATTTGGTTAACATTGTACCCAATGATTATTCTAGTGATTCATTATAGCTTAGATAATATCTTTTATAGTTGTTATCTTATGGACTATCGGCGTCATATATGTCCTTATGAGATATTTACATTTTTATTAGCAAGCTGCAAGAAAAAAACTAGCGTATTACCGAGCACATAGGGTAATAAAGATCAATGAATATAATTTTAGGTAAGCATCACTTTACCGTACGTTTTTATTGTTTTAGGAATATTCATATTTTTAATGTTTAATGTGTGCCTTATGTAAGAAATGAGAGCGACTCTTATCTTTATAACGGATTTTTTTATCACACATAGAATGTTCTTGGATACGTTTTATTTGCATACGTTGTAAAATTTTTATTAGCTCGAATATAAATGATAAGCACGTTGTAAGTTATTCTCTTCCTATTCGTAGCTGTTTGATTGTGAAATTTTAATTTATCTATTAATATATTTTTTCGGTGAGTTAATTCATTTTTTTGAGATCTTAACTCCACTCGGAGGAAAAGTTGTCTTAAAACAAAGACACCTTCTTCTTTTCTGTTTTATTTTGAATCACGTTAACATCTTTTTTATTTAAACAGAATTATTTGGATGGAACACTAGATGAAGTTTGCCATAAAATAACAATATTCGCTGCAAACAGATTCCTTTTGAGACAAATTGAAATTATTTTAACATTTATTTTAAGAGGAAATCCTATTTGTATCAAGAAAGATGTTTTTGTCACAAGAGGAAATTTCTCTCAGTGTATATAGGTATAGTTAAAGTTCGTCTGTTTAGGTAGAAAATTTAACTATGCGGTTAAAAATTCTTCTATTTTTTTAAAAAGTTATATTTTTCGGTCGGAGATTCAACTTTTTTTTTTAAATTGTCTATTTGTTTAAATATTCAACTATTTCACATAAAATATTATTTTTCGCATATATATTATGTTATGCTAGTATTTTAGTCTGTGAAGTCTGTTCAAATATTATGTGACGTCACCCTGGGGGTTCAGGCCTTGCGTGATGATATGTGTCGAAAAAGGGAAGGGGTGGAAAAAGTGCTCATAATGACGTGATGTAGTTTTTGAAATTGCAATTGAATTTGATAAAATCCAAGTCTCAGAAGTCATCAAGAATGCAAAAAAGAAAAATTCTGCACTTTTCAAAAACATAAATAAGAATTGGATTATATTGAAAGAAAGCCTTATTATAAATCCTCTTTGTATCTGTAATAGGGGCTGTTAAAAAACTACGTCACGTTATTTTGGAAACTTTTTCCACCCCTCTACTTCTTCGTCACAGATCGTTACACAAATATCAAATCCCTAGGTTAATGTCACAAATAAGAACACGCACCCTTCCCCCTTTTGAGTCAATTTTTTTCCTTCGATTTCATTTAATAAACGCCTAAAATAAAACTTACAATCATAATATTTCAACAGATTTAACAGCCCAAAAATATCTAAAAAAAGAGGAATAGGGTGACTATTTACAAAGAGTTAAACTTTCAAAAACAAGAAATTAATTTTCTACCAAAGGAGAAAAGTTTTCAGAAAATGAGTGGAGGTTTCAAACTATAAACTTGAATTTTTAACGAAATAGTAGAACTCTCAATATAAAAAGACGAATTTCCAACCAAATGGTCGAATTTTCAAACAAAAAAGAATTAACTTTAACTACAAACAGTTGAACTTTTAAACAAATAGTCGAATATTCAAGCCAAAAAGACTAATTTTTTGAAGATATTTGAATTTCCTAAAAAGAACTTTTTTCCGAAAAACCTAAATTTTCAATCCAAAAAAACGAATTCTTAACACAAAATAGTTGAACTTGTAATCACTTAGTTGAAATACTGACCTACAAAAATGAGTTCTTAACGAAAGAGTTGATTTTAATTTAAAAAACAATTAATTACATAGGACCACAAAATCTAAACCCTTGCAACACGGACCAGACTAGGTGGGTCTTATATTTTCGGGTTCGCTGAGTTCGAATCCGTTGCCTGTTTGGTCCCATCAGGGCAGGGTCAAGTTCAATTTAAGGTCGAACCTACAAAATCCATCGCTAACCAAATGAGTCAGGGTACCTATAGATTTTCGGGGTCGCTGAATTTGAACCCGTTTTCAAGGTCAGTTTGAAGTAAAACTCACAAGATTCATCGCTATCCAATTAAGGCAGGGTACCTATAAGTTTTCGGGGTCGCTAAATTCAAGACCGTTGTCCGTTTGGTCTCATCAGGTCACGGTAAAGGTCAATTCAAGGTCGAACCAAATATAAAAAGGATTTGAATTCAGCGACCCCGAAAACCTTGACATACATACATACCTTGACTTAATTGGTTAGCGATTTATTTTGTGAGTTTGACCTTAAACTGACCTTGACACTGACCTGATGGGACCAAACGGATTCGAATTCAGCGACACCGAAAACCTGTGGGAACACTAACTTATTTGGATAGCGATGAATTTGGTAGGTTTTGATCTTGAATTGACCTTGACTTTGACCTGATGGGACCAAACGGACAATGAATTTGAATTCAGTGACCCCGAAAACCTATAAGTACTCTGACTTAATTGGTTAGCGATTTATTTTGTAGGTTTGATCTTGAATTGACCTTGGCCCTGACCTGATGGGACTAAACGGACAAAGAATTTGAATTCAGTGACCCCGAAAACCTATAGGTACTCTGAATTAATTGGTTAGCGATGAATCTTGTAATTTTGACCTTGAACTGACCTTGACAACGGATTCGAATTCAGCGACCCAGAAAGCTATAAGAATCCTGAATTATTGGTTAGCGATGAATTTTGTAGATTTGACCTTGAACTGACCTTGACCCTGACCTTGACTGACTAAATAGTTGAATTTTTAATTTAAAACAAATAAATTTTCAACAATTTTCAGAGTAGCTGAGAATAAAAATTAGTGCAAAATAAGGAGCAAATATTGAAGTAGTCATGAAAAATAAAATTGGTGCATTATTTTGCAAAATCCTAATAAGCAGTACCAGATTGAGATACAGAAATAAATATGATAAAATGCATCATTTCAATAAATTTATATTATTACAATTCATAGTATCTATTACTATCGAAACATAGATATTTTCATTGTCTTGTTTTAATAATTTTAAAAAAATAGTTAAGAGCAATTTTGTAGAACTTTTAAAAACAAATAATTTTGGTCTCCTGTATTTTGACAGTATCTTCCGTAGTTTCGTGGGAAGGTTAAATTATTACGTTTTTCAGTTTGATTTTTCTTGGATGAAAAAATAAATATTGACAGTAGAAGGCTGGCTAACGAACGTGACCTGTCTTTTTGACCACAGACATGCAAAAGGAAATCAAAATTAGAAAATTCCTTAGAAAGTTATCGCGTCTTCAGACAAGAGGCAAAAAGACAGACCGACAGACGTTTTCGTAAAAACTATTTTTTCTGACTCAGGGGGTCTCAAAACGTCGATAAATGACAAAAACTGGATAGGTCCAAAATCACATGAATCTGAGACATTCCATCATAAATTATGAGAATTAAAAAACAAAATTTTTAGTAAATAAATATAGATCATAAATATACGAAAGAGGACGTCTTCACTGAAAAGGGCCCATATGGTCGATTCTATGTTCCGACATATCGGCGATTTTTTGAAAATGTTAAAAAATCGAGGCCCTAAAATCAACTTTCATCATTTTGACGTTGGAAGCCATTTTGAATTTTACACATAATAGGGAGATCATATTTGATTAAATCAATTTAATTTATTTACTCATGGTATTTTACAATAATATTAAAATTACGAGAAGGGATTGCATTAAACTAACTTTTGGTGTCATTAACTCATTTTTGACAAAAAAAAGTGAAATAGCACCATATGGCTGTCGCTTTTTAGTTCATGATGGGAAATCGCACTTCAATATATGCTTTATCTGATAAGATTTCACTTATGTCCCGGAATGCCCGGAAGTGGATAAATGTTATGTTCGAAGAAAAAATATAACACGTGTTCTTATGGAACTCGCGAAATTTAAATGCGTTGTTCTCGGAAATGATTTTTTCCAAGTTCGAAGTTTAAACATGTATTGCAAGTTACATATATATTATAATTATTTTCATACTCACTCAAAGAATTCAGGATGACCACGAAGGTAAAGACGAGGGTGTAAACGTTCCTCATGTTTTTCAGGCAGAGGAACAACTGATTATTGAAAGCCAAAAATGTGTTAACAGTGTAAATAATATTCTGGTGCAACATGAGAGTATTTACTATTATTCGTTATCTCAAGAATCATAGAGAACAAGCCTGTCATTCTCAGATATTTGTATTTCACAACTATATTTCAAGGAAAAACAGTTACTGGCTGAATTCTTTCTGATTGATGTCACAATCTATAAAATTAATCTTTTACGCTTTGCGGAAAGACGGGTTTTATATGGAAAAAGAAATATAAATTGTATCAAATAGAGGTGTTTAGCTAAAATCAACAGTTAAAATATTTCTGGTTAAAAAATATTATTTACGTTGTTCTTTTCAATACTCTATATTGAAGAATTATTTAATAAATTTCTAAATGTTAAAAATTATTTTATTTTGAAGAGATTTTATGTTGAAATCAATAATTCAACGATTTAAAATGGAAAGGGTGGAAAGAGTTTAGACTGTGGTGGTTGGCGGACAAAATTTTCATCAACCATTAATGAAAACGTTGTACAACTAAACACTTTTCAAATCAGACACTAAATTATTTTAATATCAAGTCGTTTGAAATCAATAAATGTTCACTTGTTATTTATACATCAAAGTTTAGGAATTTCACTTAGAAATTAAAAATGCTACTAAATAAATCAATTAAATTTCCGAAGCTTAACGTTTAAATGTAGTACTCTGCAATTTTTACGATTCAAGGCTTTCTATTCTAAACAATTTAGTTTCAAACTGTAATAATGAAAAATGTCTTTTTTATGATTAAAAAAACATTATTTGCATGGGTTAGAAATGGAATAGTTGAGACTGAAACAATATTTGACCATAGGATTTGAAATTGAATAAAATCATTTGATTATAAGCTATTAAATTGAAATTTTTTTAAAACTGACCATATTTTAGATTTGTTTACCTATTGACCAAATATAATTTCAACTCAGACAGAGAGGTCCAGTTAGAATCCAACTTAGAGGGACACATATTTTACATTTTGACCAAACATTTTTTTGGATTTGTTACAATCATTCAAAGATTGTCTGCGAATTCTGAATATTGGACAGAAAGTTTTTTCAAAATGCAATATTTTCTTGACGAGCAAAGGTATTTTGGACTGTTTTCTCAAATTCTTGATAGTGGATTGGCTAAAAAGCCACACTTTTTAAAACTTTTATTTTTTAAAATATGTGGTAATATGTACTACATATTTCTTGAATTTCGTTTTTGAATTATTTTCGGTAAATCGAATTTTTGATTCTTTCTCATAATTTGATTATAATTTCTGCTTATATAAGAAAGGCATCATATCAGTTTTGTACAGGCCGAACCATTTTGGAGACCGCTAAGTTTGTTTTTTGTTTTAATATACTGTAGGACTTTTCTAGACTTTAAAACTTGTATCCGAATTTTTTCGTACCTTTGGTTGTATCTGAGAAAAATGCAAAAATTCGAATTTTCCTCATAATTTATTTCAATGTGAAGCCGTGGCTCACTAAAAACAAAACTCGCGAGATATGTCGTACACGTTACCAGCTTTGTTTTTGAGAAAATATACTTTCAAGAATTTTAGAAAAACAGCTGCCATTTTTAAAAATAATTCATCTTGAAAAAAATGTTTTCATTCATAATCGTCCTGTAAAATGAATTTCCCGGTTTTTCCCGGTATCGAAAATTCTTTGTCATTTCTCGGCCCAGAGGCACCCAGATTCAAAACTATTAGTTTTAGGGTAAAAATTTCCAAAATTCAAAAATGTCGAAAAAGAATTAGAAGTTTTCTTTTCTTCAAAGCTTACTTTGTATTTGTGTTGGTATTTATTTTAGTAATCTTGATACTGTTTTGAACCAACGCATTTTATGAATATTTTTTAATATAATATAATATAATATAATATAATGTAATATAATATAATATAATATAATATAATATAGTATAATATATCTAAAAACGTGTACTTATTCTCTAAACATAATATTTTATTTTATGAATATTTTTCTGATTATTTTTTTTTAACTTTCTTATCTTTTTTTATATGTTTCGTTTCGAGTGATCATTAATTTGATAAGCAAATCTTTTATATCAAACATTTCTTTCACAAGTTTAGGAACAATAAAACAACCGAAAAAATATTGAATAGCAATAACTTGAGTACCTTTTTTTTCGTTGTATAAAATCATCTAATTTTCATATTAAAACAAATTACATTTTTTACTCAACCTAAAACGAAAAATCTGCCCATTTCCAGGTCTAATGATACTAGAACAGAGTAAAAATTAAATAATTCCAAATTTCGTTAAAAATTAAAGAATTCTTAAATTATTTTCAATGTGAACAAAGCCAATAAACTAATTGGGAGATTATTCTATATGTAATATTGCACTTTTTTTACTAGAAAGTAGTGTACGTCTTGCGACTCCGAGAAAATTTGCTCACTTTTTGTGAGTTTAATTTTTTGCGTTTGTGGCTTCAAAGGCCTTTCCTAGTGAAAAAATACAAAACAGTAATTCATTACAGTAGAAAAGATCATATGGATTAAAACTCGAAATAACATCATGAAATTTAAAATGAATCCTTTAGTCAGTAGACGACAAGGATGCGTTTTGGTCAGGCAAAAAATAATGCAATATAAGCGGGAAAAGAAGTTTTAGTAGAGAAATTGGGTTGTGGCCAGACAAGTGAAATTATTTTCAAATGCATCAAATAAAATACATAATAGTAACTTTTAAAGTTTAAAAGCAGTCCATCAACATTTGAAATATCTCTTGAAGTATTTCTTTTAATATAAAAAGAACAGCCGAAATGAAAAACATTTTGTGGATGTCTGAACGATTAGTTTTACAAATAAAAAAATATAATTTTCTCAAATCTACGTTCAGTATGTATACCTTCTGTTCGATACAGGACCCTTTTTGATATTCAAGTTCTGTTCATATATGCATATGTTACAGGCAAAAAAATTTGCCCCGTTGAAAAATCTTGAATAGTATCATCAATTATTAAGCGACAACTTTCATCCGCTATTGACGTTTCTTTTTAAATAGAATCTTATTAAATTTTTTAACTTTCGTGACAGGCGTTTTTAAAAAATATATTTTAACCAATTTTTATTTAACAACAAAGTTGATTTTTTTTTTAATTTTCCGAAAGTGCCATTTTTCAAAGATTTTCGCATTTTAAAAAAACGTCTTGAATCAGTGCAAAAATAGTGCAATTCCATGTCAAATCATGAAGTTTAACACGGATTTCTTATCAGAAAAATATACATTTTTGTAAAGTTGATTCAGAATTGTTAATATTAGGTAAATCAAGTTGAAATTCAACATTTTTCTTTAAAATTAGCCATTAAATATGAATCAAAACTTATTTTTTTAATATCACCCCCATAAGTCTGAAGGGTTTCAAAAAAACCTTGTGAGTAAAAAATTTAGTTTTGCGAGTTTTTGACGCTAATTACGATTTTTTTAAATACAAATGATTAATAATGCTACTTTCTATTGATAAGTAGATGCTTATATAAATTATTCAAACAATTCATTATTTTTTTCAGCAGTTTTCTTTTAGTCTTGAGTTATAAAGTCGTGGTTTTTCCCAATTCTTCAACTTATTATCAAATATTCAGTTGAAGCGAACCAATCATAAATTAAATTTAATATAAATAATTATTTAAACGATGTATTATTATTTATCACAATATTCTCTTAGAGTAATACTAGAAAGTTGCAGTTTTTTCTATAATTTCCCACTTTCTATACACTTTTTAATTAGTGTTAGGTAATAATGGATGAAATTTAACAAGCATAATTGTTTAAATGAATAATTATTGTTGATAACTATCTTCTTTATTACTGCTTCTTAGTTGCGCGTTTTTTCTGAAATTTTGAACTTTTTGTTCACTTTTCATATTTGAATTAATTATTACCTCACACTGCGTACAAATTGGAATGTAAGTTAAAAATTTTAGCAAAAAAAAAACAGCAAATATCTAGCACAACTATAGTAGAAGATATTTATAAACAATACAAATTTGTTAAAAAACATTAGATTTGTTATAATGTATCCATTATTACCTCAAAAACCACAGCTTTCTAGCATTATTCAAATAGTAATATTATTAAAAATAATACTAAATTGTTTAAACAAATATTTTTGTCAACTTGAATTAATTATTACCTCACTCCAGTGAAAATCGCTAAAAACTATATTTAATTGTTTAATTAATGTATATAAACATCTAATTAACAATATAAAGTAGTATTCTATGCATTATAAATAATTAGCGCAAAATTCTCGCAAAACCCAATATTTCACTTATTGGATTGTTTGAGGCCCTATAAAACAGACTTCCGGGCGCGATATTTAAAAAATAAGTTTTGATTCGTATTTGAACAAATGAAAATTGAAAAAAAATTCCAATGCATTTTTAATTATTCCTGAAAAACTAAGGATGATCCTATTTTTATATTCACCGGGCTTTCAGAGCACATCGTAAACTATCTTTACAAATGTTTTTAAGAAAATCAAAGATACAATTAATATCCAAAGAATATCCATAGAATGGTAATCATTTTATACTAACTTTTATAAACTTTTTATAAGAACATTTGTGTTTCCATGAGAAAAAAAAATAATAATCGATTTTTTTAAATTAAAATTTGTGAACAAAACAATATAAATAAAATTCACTAATTGTTGATTAATTTTAATATTTAACAGTAGATTAATTTAAAATATTAGGATACAGTAAAATAAAAAAATCGTATAATTAACATTAAAATTATATTTGAAAATATAATTACATTTTAAGAGAACGAAAATTTATTAGTTATGAACAAGACTTTTACTTTTTTTTATTCTTAGGATTTTTTGGGAAAAAATATTAAACTTTTTGGTTCTGCCACAAATGATATTTTACTTTTGAACTAGAAAGAATATTTTCTAACGGGCTTCAAATTATTTACTTCAAAATTCGGAAAAGTCATCAAAGTAAATAATTACCGTATTTTTATGCAAATATTTTCTATCAATATATTTTGCATTGGGAATTTTTATATAAATAATTTGTTAATACTATCTTAGATCTTTAACTGGAGCATTTTCAATTGAAGAAGAAATCGACCTACTACTATCTGTACAAATGAAATTCGAACTCTGCCGAATATGCAGCTTCTCTGTCATTTCAGAAAAGATACTGCTTTGGAAAAAGCTTCTTTTTTGGAAAAGATATTTTTTGAGATAACCTCTATTCTAAAAATTTCTTATTTTTTCACACGCGTACTCGACTACACACAACACATACATATAATACATTTATATATGCATAATAAATGAAACTACGTACATTAACATCTTACTAATGTAAGCGAGGTTTTAACAAATTTTTTTATTCTATTTAGGTAAGACGAATTTTCACGAAAGACAATAGGGAAGCCAATAGACCCGCAATTTCGTTTTACACATGAGCATGTGCGTTGCTTACATATTTACACTATGCGTCAAAAATCCGACCCATTTTCTTTTCGTTCGGGGCTCTGCTTGCATGTTTCGCGTTCATCAATATCGATGAGAACTTTTTCCATTTTTTTAAATTATTTATTGCATTAAAAAATCATATAATTTAAATAACACTCTTAGTTTCTAGAAGCAAATAAGTGACGCTACCCAAAAATTAGCACAGCCCAAAATTTTCTCAAAACAGAGGAAATAGGGTAATTTTTTACGTAGATAGGGGATAAAATAGAGGAATAAATTCTTTCTAATGAAATTAACGTAAATAAGAAATTGTTGCATTAACAAAATAGATGAACCTTCACGCAACAGAGCCGAATTTTCAACAAAATAGTTAAACTTTTAAAGAACTGGTTAAACTTTCAAGCCAAAAAACTACCTTTTTCAGACACTTAAATTTTCAATAAAAAATATCATTTACAAATAAGAAAGACTACTTTTCTACCATAGAAGATGAATTTTCAATCCAAAAGGGAAATTTTTTAACCAAACTGTTGAATTTTCGACTAAAAAATATAACTTTACCAGAATAGTAGAATTTTGAACCAACAAAGATGCATTTTTAACCCACAAAAGGCAGTTTAAAGCCAAAAAGACGAGTTTAAAAAAATAAATAGAATTGAATTTTCAACCCGTACACTTAAATTTGTAAAGAAAAAATTTAATTTTTACCATAAAATATAAATATTTTACCAAAAGACGAATTTTCAAACAGTAGAATTAAACGAAAAAAAATCTCATTTTTAACCAAATACTTGAATCATCAGCCAAATAGATGCATTTTCAACTTAGAAAGATGAATTTTCGACCAAATAGTTAAATTTTTTATAAAATCGTTGAATTTCAATGCCAAATGGACAACTTATCTACAAAAGAGGCAAATTTTCTATTTGAAAATATGATTTTTTTTACAAAAAAGTTAATCTTCTACCAAGTAGTCAAATTGTCACAAAAATAGTCTAGTGTTTGACTAATATTTAAACTCTCAAGCCAAAAAGAGGAACTTTCTACCAAAGAATATAAACCGAAAATATGAATTTTCAACTACAATTATGAATCTTCAACAACAGAAAAACGAATTCTTTTAAAAGTAGTCTAACTGTACACAAACTAGTTGATTTCTCAACTAAATAATTTAAAAAAAACAGTTCAATTCAACAAAAAAAAAAAGAATTTTTAACAAAATATATAAATTTTCAACTAGAAAGGATTAACTTTCAATCACGAATGGAATAATTAAATCTTTAATTTTGAAAATAATTCGAAATAAAAAAAAAAACAATTTTTAAGAAAATTGTCAAATTTTCAACCAAAGAGATGAATTTTCAACTAAACTTATGAATCTTCAAAAAAAGTGATTTTTCAACAGAAAAATTCAAAATTCAATGCAAAAGGTAGTAATAGTTGATATTTCACCCAAAACGGATTTTAATTTTAAAACAAAAAAACAGTTTAATTCAACCCAAAAACGACACATTTTTTACAAAATGCATAACTTTTCAACTAGAAAGGATAACTTCTCAACCAAGGATGGAATAATAAAACATATATCAGACAAATCAACTCTCAACCAAAAAAAAACTAATTTTTAACAAAATAGTTAAATTTTCAACTAAAGAGATTAATTTTTAACTAAAATGATAAATCTTCAACAGAAAAAAGTGAATTTTTAACAAAATAATTCAAAATTTAACCCAAAAGATGATTTTTGAATTTCCAACAAGAGAATATCAATTTTCTACCAAAATATATTTTAGTTTTTCATA